>CAWUFW010001075.1:3160000-3199999 GCA_963921515.1 Calotriton arnoldi
GAGGGAGGGAGACAGAGGGAGGGAGACAGAGGGAGGGAGACAGACAGAGGAAGACAGACAGAGGAAGACAGACAGAGGGAGGGAGACAGAGGGAGGGAGACAGAGGGAGGGAGACAGAGGGAGGGAGAGGGAGGGAGGGAGAGGGAGGGAGGGAGGGAGACAGAGGGAGAGAGAGGGAGGAGGGCGACAGACAGAGGGAGACAGAGGGAGGGAGACAGAGGGAGGGAGACAGAGGGAGGGAGAGGGAGGGAGGGAGACAGAGGGAGGGAGAGGGAGGGAGACAGAGGGAGGGAGACAGACAGAGGGAGGGAGACAGACAGAGGGAGGGAGACAGACAGAGGGAGACAGACAGAGGGAGAGAGAGGGAGACAGAGGGAGAGAGAGAGGGAGACGGAGGGAGGGAGACTGATAGAGGAAGACACAGAGAGAGAGAGACAGAAGGAGGGAGATAGAGGGCGACAGACAGAGGGAGGGAGACAGAGAGGGAGACAGAGGGAGAGAGAGGGAGGAGGGCGACAGACAGAGGGAGAGAGAGGGAGGAGGGCGACAGAGGGAGGGAGACAGAGGGAGGGAGACAGAGGGAGGGAGACAGAGGGAGGGAGACAGAGGGAGGGAGACAGAGGGAGGGAGACAGAGGGAGGGAGACAGACAGAGGAAGACAGACAGAGGGAGGGAGACAGAGGGAGGGAGAGAGAGGGAGGGAGACAGAGGGAGGGAGACAGAGGGAGGGAGACAGAGGGAGGGAGACAGAGGGAGGGAGAGGGAGGGAGGGAGGGAGAGGGAGACAGAGGGAGGGAGGGAGACAGAGGGAGGGAGAGAGAGGGAGGGAGACAGAAAGAGGGAGACATAGAGAGGGAGACAGAGAGGGAGACAGAGAGAGGGAGACAGAGAGAGGGAGAGAGAGGGAGAGAGAGGGAGGGAGAGAGAGGGAGAGAGAGGAGAGAGAGAGAGAGAGGGAGAGAGAGGGAGAGAGAGGGAGAGAGAGAGAGAGAGAGGGAGAGAGAGAGGGAGACAGAGGGAGACAGAGGGAGGGAGACAGAGGGAGGGAGACAGAGGGAGGGAGACAGAGGGAGGGAGACAGAGGGAGGGAGACAGAGGGAGGGAGACAGAGTGAGACAGACAGAGAGAGGGAGACAGAGAGAGGGAGACAGACAGAGGGAGGGAGACAGACAGAGAGAGGGAGACAGACAGAGAGAGGGAGACAGACAGAGAGAGGGAGACAGACAGAGAGAGGGAGACAGACAGAGAGAGGGAGACAGACAGAGAGAGGGAGACAGACAGAGAGAGGGAGACAGACAGAGAGAGGGAGACAGACAGAGAGAGGGAGACAGACAGAGAGAGGGAGACAGACAGAGAGGGAGAGAGAGGGAGAGAGAGAGAGGGAGACAGAGGAAGACACAGAGAGAGAGAGAGAGAGAGAGAGAGGGAGACAGAAGGAGGGAGATAGAGGGCGACAGACAGAGGGAGGGAGACAGAGGGAGGGAGACAGAGGGAGGGAGACAGAGGGTGGGAGACAGAGGGTGGGAGACAGAGGGTGGGAGACAGAGGGTGGGAGACAGAGGGTGGGAGACAGAGGGTGGGGAGGGAGGGAGAGGGAGACAGAGGGAGGGAGGGAGACAGAGGGAGGGAGGGAGACAGAGGGAGAGAGAGGGAGGGAGACAGAAAGAGGGAGACATAGAGAGGGAGACGGAGAGAGAGGGAGAGGGAGAGAGAGGGAGACAGAGGGAGGGAGGGATAGAGAGAGGGAGGGAGAGAGAGGGAGGGAGAGAGGGAGGGAGAGAGAGGGAGGGAGAGAGAGGGAGGGAGAGAGAGAGGAGGGAGAGAGAGGGAGGGAGAGAGAGGGAGGGAGACAGAGGGAGGGAGACAGAGGGAGGGAGACAGAGGGAGGGAGACAGAGGGAGGGAGACAGAGGGAGGGAGACAGAGGGAGGGAGACAGAGGGAGGGAGAGAGAGAGAGAGAGAGGGAGAGAGAGGGAGGGAGAGAGAGGGAGACAGAGGGAGAGAGAGGGAGGGAGGAGAGAGAGAGAGGGAGGGAGAGGGAGGGAGGGAGGGGCGGCAGAGAGGGAGGGAGAGGGAGGGAGAGAGAGAGAGAGATGTGTGTATGCAGGGTCTGGTGGCTCAGTGGACGAAGGCATCCGCTGCAGGGGCCTTTGTTCAACCTCCTGGTCATAGTTTTTTTTTTGCTCTAGCCCCGCCCCCACGCCCACTGACCCCGCCCCCACCGGTGCGGCCCTCGGCCACAAACCACACTGTAAATTTGGCCCCCGGGAGAAAGTTTGTGAGTACCCATGCTGTACATTCATATAGGCATGTTCTTTTCCCCATATATGCCCATCCCAGAGTGCCTTGTTAGTTAGTCGTCAGTAAACTGAGACATTACTGGAAGCAGGGAACCAGGCCTGAGCATTTTCGATGATTTGAACCATAAAACAATAAATAAAATTACAGAAATAAGCATTTATCAAACAAATACACAAATAATTAAATATTTTTTAATTCACAAATATAAAAAATAAAACAATTTAATAGGACGTTTGGAGTTTTTATAAATTCATGTGAGGCCACTCATCATCCATACTATATTCTGTTTGATGCACTTACCCTTTTCCCTTGATTCAATCTGAGGATACTAACTTAATTTTTAGTCTCCAATTTCAAATTTCTTCACATTTATGGAACGTTTTTAAATTTTCAATTTTCCATTTTGCTTCTTTATTTATATACATTTTAATTAATCTGCTAATATTATTCAATTTTCTAAGAGGTCATGGACCCCTGAGTTGGCTTCGCGGACCCCAGGAATCCCCGGACCACAGGTTCAGAATCACCTGTCTACATGGCTTGTCCCTCCAACAGACTGGAGAATTTGGAATGTAGGATTAAGTAAAATAAAAAGTTTGATTATCTGTATGATTGCGGAGGAGACTGGTGCTTGACGACTGGTATGGGAAGACATGTATTATATGTAGACATCAAAGCATTTAGATTGTGATTACAAGCTCACCCGGGTAGTTTGGAGTGAAGAATGGTCTATTTAGAGAGTAGTCTATGCATGAGTGAAGAGGGTGTATGTTTGTATCCTTCATGCATTTTCATCTGCTAAATACTTTGTGAATTATGTTTAAATTGCCAATAAAGTCATGATTTTGTTTCCAGGCGTTAATCACACTAACAACTGGAAAAATATTTGTGGGCCATCTCTGCATTCATTGGAGAATGCATTACATTCATTTTGGTGGTTTATACTAAGCATACATGCAGCATTTTTACCACGTCGGTGCGTTTTACATATTAGGTAAAAGGCAATTTTGATATACATATATATATTCCTTGGGGAAAAAACAAAGGTTAAAGTAACGTTAAAGTTAGGTGAGTCAGTGACAACAAACGTTTGGAACTAAAAAAAAAACACAGAAATTCACCAGTTATAGTTAAAGCTTGTCGTGTAGTTTCCATTTTACGGTAGGAACTGCACGTTTGTGGACAGTATAACTGCTGTGATGGTGCCAGATTGATTCTATCCACCCCCTCAAGATATGTTGTCCTATAGGCCAGCTAGCTCACAGTGCCACCATGAGTACCCCTAAACCTAGGCGGGTAGCAAATGGTTCTGGCAACTACTGAACATGACAACCCTGATCTAGAACTCTTTGGCCCAGTCATTCGTACTCTCGTACTCTCAGAGAAATATACAAGGAATGCGCAGTGGGACGTTTTCAATGTTTATTGAACCAACATGATTCTTGTATAGAATACATGTGCTGCAATAATCAATAGACAGAAGCAGAGGAAAGTTAGAAGAAGCAGTGGCGTCACTAGGGGTGCGGACCGCACCGGGTGACACCATCAAATGGGGTGACACCGTGATCCTCTGCTTTAAATCGCTACATAAATCAGGAGGAATCCTCCTGATTTATGTAGCGATTTAAAGCAGAGGCTCACGAGGGGTGACACCATGAGTCACCGTGAGCCTCTGCTTTGAATCGCTACATAAATCAGGAGGAATCCTCCTGATTTATGTAGCGATTAAAGCAGAGGCTCACGAGGAGGTGACACCATGAGTCACCGTGAGCCTTCTGCTTAAATCACTACATAAATCAGGAGGAATCCTCCTGATTTATGTAGCGATTTCGCACTGGGTGACACCAACCCTAGTGACGCCACTGAGAAGAAGTACCATGACAATGAACAAACAGAATAAAAAGTTCCACCATTGTGCTAAGACAATGTATATATGCAGGCATATAACAGTATAGAAATCTGGCGTACTCCTACTATGCAGTCCCTAACCTAAGTGTCTAGGGCGTGTGTCTATGTGTTCTGCCAAGAATCCCTGTACTGGATGATCCACCCCCAGTTACCTAAAGGGAAAGAATGTATGTCCCCGTCTTGGTCATGAGCTGGACAGCCTTAGCAGATATATCAGCAAGCTGCTGGGCTTCAGCGTGTAGAGACCTCGCCAATGTCAGCAGAGCACTACTCTGCCTAAACCTGGAAATGCTTTTTAATTACGATGAAAAGCATCCTTGTGAGTCCGTTAGGCAAGCCAGCATTGTTATGGTCTGTAGATAGCTGTGTCACCTCGTGGATGACGTATAGAATGACATTTGCACAATGTGTGTCGAGGTCTTGAACATGGTGTTCAAGGAGTCGTGATAATGGTCTCGCGAAATGGAATATGTAAATGAAGCAGTTTCAGAGAAAAAATCCAGCATTGTCACGCACGCAAATGTGTGTCATATGGTTATTGTGTGAAAGAGAAGGCAACTTAAGAAACATGTTCATAGTGAAAGATGGCAGCGTTTCAACATGGGCCTGACTGAGAAACAGGACACCCACTCCTCAGACAAAAGGATGATCAATCTAAAAATAGAAAAGCTATATAAAAACAGGGACACAAAGCTATGATATAAAATCATCTAAAAGTAATTTTAAAGAGTCACTCATACGATTTGAAAATCAAAGCACATGGAAAGCCATTTGCTAATATAAAATTTATAAAAGTCAATAAAATCGAATTTTAAATTATTTCAGAATAAAAAAATCAGGCCGAATAAAAAGAGTTCCCACCAAACGGAATAGCCAATTGTTTATGTGTTCCGAGTGGTAGACGAAACATTTCTGTTTCCAGCAACCGCAGACGATGGTCCCAGAGGCGTACCTCGAAGCAGGTTTATGGAGCAAATGTATTCCCATCCATCCCGCCAGAGCAACCGCTTAGGGAGTGACTACAGCCTGTCGAAGGTTCGCTGAGCCAAGATCTATGTCACCAAGAGGTGAAGCATCCCAGGATGGCATGCACTCAGCAGTAATGGAATAAGCTGTGGACAACTTTACAAATGGGCTAAGACAGACGAGTACATCCATGTCTGACGGCTCAACCAATTGCGATCCGAGGCATAAATCCAAGGCACATTCGAAAGAGCACAGCAGTCAGCGGAATACAGGTTGCACACAGTGCAGCCAGACAGGCTGAAATGACGAGAAGTAATGCTCATTCAGTTCCTGAAGCAGTGGTGTAGCGAAGTAATGCACCATGCGTTCACGGCACAGCAGTACATGTTGCAGTGCTCGTGCCATTTCGTTCTGAATTGGGACATCCATTGCGGAGCAGAAAAATTTAAATCACAGTCCCGGCAACAGGGAGCAGGACAAGCGAAGACCTCCAAAAATGCTTCCACGTACGCAGTGCATAAAAGATTGAATTACTCCGCAAACTGTCTGGAAGGTATAGACCAACCCAGAGCCTATAGACTTAAAAAAATGCACTATTTCGTTTGCATCAGACATGTTAAAGATACGATGAACCAGCTCCCCAAAATGCAGTGGGAAGTTAGTATGGAGTAGCGCCTGTATCTCCGAAGAGGACCTTGCAACCTGGAGATCAAACGTCTCTTTAGCAGATGTTAAGGACACATCTCGATGAAACAGCATGGCTTTCAGTTTGCTCAGAGCATCACAGCGTATGTTTGAAACATTCATTGAAGGCCACAGCGTTGCCTCCCCAACAGTGCGGGCAGGTGGAAACAGAACTTGAGTACAACAAGTAATCATGGAATTTACTGTCACCATATAAGCGATGACGAGTTTCATTCCACAACAACCCTGACTGTTCATCATCAAAAAGCTCCCGTTAGAGAGCAACCTGAAAGCCGGACGAATCACAGCTGCCGGGGAACCCTTAAAGTAGCAGGACAGGTTTGCCACAGACGCATTACAAGCCCTGTGAAGCGAAATGTCTTTGAAGAACAAGGAACCCCTTTAAGTGTTCTCACAGTTGGAACCGCTGAGAAAGACTTCAATTTCACCACTTCTACATCGAAACTTGAAAGGTAACTCCCAATACTCGTGCACAAACCCATCCCCTAACGCTTCATATCTGCCTACTTGGTGGTGTAGTAGACAATATTGGAAATGGAATGTCGAAATTGGTAAAGTAATATACCCATGGATTATCCAATCCGCAGACGACGATTCCTCAACGGTGAAAGGTAACTTCTCTAGCTTTTCAATGTGTAACATGGTGTACTTGGCATGTTTACATGCCATGAGTATCAGCTGTTCCGTCAGGTGATATGGAGAAAACAGACTAGTGGCATAATATATCGCCATGGCACATGACCAGAACGTAGCTTTGAAGTGTCCAACTTACTAAATAGTAAAATAGACCTACGTTGTGACTGCCCATGTTGGCATTTCCTGTTGTATAATGTCTATTGCAGACGACACTATGTTGCCATAAGAGTATATTCTAGAGGATAAAGTGGTCATACCATTGTCACCAACTGCCAAAGCATTTTCTAAATTAATCCCGTCAATTTTGCACAGTCCTTCTGCAGCTTCTTGCTGAGAAACCTTCCATATTTCGTTGTATTTGGCATACAAGAAGTGCTTTTGACGTGGCTTCCAGGGACCCAATAAAAAGCCCCTGAGTTCCAAGTCATCAGACAAAAGGGACAAATGTTGTTTCACCGGAGACAGTGTAGAGGTTTTTAGCCAATCAAGGCACAACTTCCCAACACTAAGTTGTCACCACCCTGAGTGTTCAGAAGGCACATTACGCATGTCAGGTCTATTAATCTTGAAACTGCCAGTGTTACCTAGAAATCGTGCCTGACATCCGTTAGTGTCCAGTGGCCATCCCCTCCAATTGGGGTCAAATGAATTGTATGTGCCATTGCGTAGCATGGTATCTAATGTATCCTCACTGTAGTGTGTAAATCATTGCCAGCTTTCAAAATGTGGGAATTCGTGGTGTGTTCAAGTCTATTACCTTCGCTATTCCAAGACACTATGTTTGTTGCACAGTTTTGTTCAGGAAAATGATTTGTTGTGGTATTAGGCATGCTCTACACAAAGCCTCAGTTTCCTGAACCTGCCAGTCTTTGGTCCCCCAAATAGATTTTACATCTATTGTGTCTCTCTAAAAGTCAAAACCATGTACAAAAGCTCAGAGAGAAAAGAAGCAGAATATATCAGCTTGGTATCAGTTAGCATATTTTTCTTTGCAGTTGATAGTGCAAGCCTATAAAAATATGAGGCTGAGTCCGATGTATCGGAACCAGAAAAATAAGCTAACTTCTGTGCAAATGTTTTTGAACTACCCTGTGGTGGTGTAGGGCACTGTTCCCATTGAGTGTAATTATTAACAGCACGTGGAACTCTTGCTTTATGTAAAAATGATAACCGTAATGTTGAAAACAGAAAATGTCGTCATAATTAGATGCACCATCATGCAATTCATCCGAGGAAAACACAACTGAATGCTCTAGATCTTCTAGCAGTTAATTCACTGTATCAATGCCCCAATCATCAAAAAAAGTACTTGGGGTAATGATATTGCTCAATTATAATTTAAACATATGTGGAATTTGAAATAGTTCAGTGGGACCATACACATCATACGATACCCTATCCCAAACAATCCCATCAGGAACTGGAACACCTGTAATGTTCACCAGGGAATGGTCTCTTCGTTTACAGTGTGATGATGCACGCATTTTAAGTACCAAGTTCACTAGTTGTACTGCAGAGCGTTCGGGAAGATAATGTCCATTTAGAAGCAGGAAAAAGACTGTCACCAAACCAATCCAGGAGACCAGGAAAAGTAAACCAATTGCAATTCAAAGATGTAACCAAGGAGAAACAAAATATGTCCTTTTCAGCCAAAGATAGAAAAAACACACTTTCAGCCTGAAAGGCAGTGGTCAGGTGGTGGATTAGCTGAATCTGGTGAGAAGTCATTAAAGTCAATAAAATAGCCAGAGGCCGTCCGATCTATTTGTGGCAGTTCGGCAGGTTTTGTAGAACTGGGAGATGGCTATCTGTGGTACAGTGATGTAGACCGTGTTCTTGTCAGGTTTCCAAATTGAAATCTGAGTTTCTGTACAAGTTGAATGTACAGTTGTCATTGTTGCAACAGCCAGAAGACGTACTTTGTTGTTGTTGATTGTTGTCTCTCGTTGGAGAGAGGATGCTTCTTCAGTTATCAAAGGTTCCATTTGAACTTCCTGTATGGTAGCAAGAGGAGGCAGGTAGCTACCCAGAAGCCCATGTGACTTACTGTTGAGAATTGGCCACATAGCGTGGTTTGATCAGATCAATGGAGACAAATCTTTTGTCTTTGTGGCCAGAGGGGCGGAAGAAGTACAGTTCTGGTACCTACAACAGCCAGGACAGGCGCTCTATAGGATGGTCAGAATTATTTTTTGTCCATAATTGTCTCCCTGACCAGATCCCCAACCTTTGGGACCCAGCCAAGCCTCGCCGGCACTACCTTCACTTCTCCAGTGGAGGTGCATTCTACCTGAACGTTGCTTTGTTTGTTCCGGAAATGTTTTTGTTCCGGTAAAACACCCAAACTTTCATTGAAGTTAAATAGTGTTTCTGCCACCACTGTGCTGGGATTGTCAAGGTCTCGGACCCACATCTTTACACCAAACAGGATTTCATAGGAGTCCGACCACCCAGGATTTTTCTCAGCATGTTGTTGATGGACACAACTGTGACCTGACCCTAGAACCCTTGCTGTTAAAGACTGGTTCAAGTCACAGTTTTTCCTTTTCACTACCGAATTTTCCTCAGGATGATAGGGGAAGGAGTAACCCAAGGTCACATCCAAACTTCCCATGGCCTCTTTGTAAGCCTGAAAGCTAAACACCACGCCCTGATTGGAGTGTAATATGCCAACTGCGTATGTCCCGATAATGACTCACAGATCCTTTATAACAGTTTGGGAGTCAGCCGAATATTGTGGCCATACCCACAGGAATCGGGAGCAGGAATCCACTGCTTCCAAGATGTACTTTTAAGCCCCATCTGATTGTAGAGGGCTGCAGTGATCCAAATAGATAAAAGCCAGTGGGTTTTTAAAATCAGTAGAGGTGTCTGTGGCGGACACACTACGGCGGAACCCTTTATCTGCTGGCAGATGTCGCATTTAAGGACAGAGTCCTTGGTGTGTTTGTAAAGACCGGCCCTCAACAGCGCTGCTGCAATAATGAAATTATAGCAGCCACCCCCGCATGTGCAGAAGCCAGACCCTTGTGTGCAGTTAGCATCAACCCCAGTCTGCGATCTGTGTTCGGTATTACTCTATGCCCCACTCCAAGAATGTGAGCATATGGTATGTTTTGTGCATCTAACTTACTTGTAGGAGTACTTGAGTGGAAGGCATTTAAGCAGATGGGTGCCGTCGCGTTCAGCGTTGACAGCCACCATGATGTCTCTGTCTATCCTCGTGTTAGAACGAGTGATTGCAACAACTGCAGCAGTGCAACTGTTGCTCTTGTGTCTTCATCAGTTATGGAATTTCCAGCAACGCGAACGCCAACACGTTGATGACTCAATGTGTGTACATGAGTCTGTGGCAAGCAATCTTTCAGCTTTGCCACCTTTTTCCAAAGCAACTTGTGCTTTATTGTGCAACCCTTTGAATCTCAGAATCCATTCTTGCTAAAATAATGTAGGTATTGAGTGTAGAGAATCCATGATCCATATTCTTTAGCAACAGAATTAGAGGCTTTAGTTCCCCTGCTGCGCTGTGCAGTCATCTGCATTTCATTTCCTTGCTGAATACGGCAGTAATTGTGGAACTGGAAGCCGTGGTAATGGTCTGCCCAACAAAATGATGACACAAGTGTACAATATTTTTATATTGCTGAATTCAGCCCACTATTTGAGGAATTTAGAAGCATTTCTATGCAGTCTTACGCTTGTCAACCAGACTCGCGCAGACACTCACCGAAAGACTCAAACACTGTCACTGACACTCAGGCACAAATGCTCACACACTTGCAAGCACGTCCAAACACACATAACTGAAGCAGGACTTCCAGCAATCTCGCTCTCTCACACACACTGTCACACGCACAATCCTATCCAGATTCCACCGACTCACATTGACACACAAAACAAAATCACTCATTTACTCACACATGCTCACAGTGATTTTCAAAAACATACACTTCACACACCCAACCAGCAGCTCGCACTTCTTATATTGCTCACCAAGCTACAACTTACAACATAAAACAGCTTATTATTTAGCACATAGGGGAAACCAATTGCATTTGCCAATGCTTGTTAAATTGGCCCTCCTGCGAGATTCAAGAAAGACTATCGCGGATCCAATCCTCCAGATGTACAAATATATTTTAACCTTAATTATCAAAAACTACTGAACGGATTTACACAAAATCACAACCAGCACAATCTGCGTACCAAGATGCAGCTTGCTGCCAAATTTGGTGTAAATTGCATTCAGCTGTTTTTGCTGTATCCCTGCCTAAAGTAGTCCATGGAAAATGTATGGGGATTTAGCGTTTTAGAACCCCCTTTTTTTTCCTCCGCCCCGCTTGACGATTCACCCCGAAACTTTCCATGCACAAACTAGGCTAAAAAGAGCACTTTTGTAAAAGTTATTAGCAACACAAAAAACACATGTTGTATGGAAATTCACCAACTATAACTACCTAGTGGCAACCGCCACTGGGTGATATATAGATAGAGTAGAATATATATTAGCATATATATATATATATATATATATATATATATATATATATATATATATATATATATATATATATATATATATATATATATATATTCTAACTAAGCCTGGCCAGAGTCGCAGACTGGTGTATGTAAAGAGGCCTCTTTAGCTACTGCAAGTAAGCACCAGCAAATTTGCGCTATATAAGCAACTAATACAGTGTACAAGTCCTGAAAAAAAGAAGTGGGGGACTAACCAAGTTAGGCAGTATGCAAGTGATATCATGACGTCTTGCGTGACATCAGAGGTGGTATCGCAGCCTATGACCTCACAGGAAGTGACATCACAAGAAGTGACATCAGTTCTTAAGACCTCACACATATGTTTGGCAGGTCTATCATGAATACATTTGAGCGCAGTACAATATTTAACAAATGAGATTTTATATCGGGGATGCACAAAAAAGTGACGCAACCCGAAGCAAAATCTGAGCCTCAACTTAAACATTTATTTTTTAAAACACTGCCACAAAGAAATTGGCAACAAGCAGACACATGGCAGTAAATCTGTTCTGCTTAACTGGTTGCAAAGTCTGCATTTTAAAATATGTTATGGGGTTAAGACACCTGCTGCAGAGATCTTTGTGTGCCAGGGAAATCTCAGGGAATAATAACAATGGTGAGATAACTCAGGTGGTTAACGTATTTGCTGGTGAGATCTGTGTTTTTTTCGTCCCAGTTTTGAATCAAAGTAGCATAGAGGGTTAATATGTCTCCTGCAAAGCACATTATGTAGCACGCAGATGACAGCCGTTTATTGTGTGTAAGTGGATAGCTGCTTTCAACACAGAGATCCTTTTGTTACTTGCAGTTCATAAATTGTAGTCCTTCAAATATAGCATAGTGAGCTAAGGAGGACATGTGGCTCCTACACCTTGTAACCCCCACTGACTTCTGTAACACTTCCTGTACGTAGATTCACACACATGATTTATTGTCTATGTAGAATGTGTACGTGTGGAGTGAAGCGCTCCGACAACATGCATTTGGATGAGAAGCGCTATAAAAGAAATAACACATTAGTGATATTTAACCCTTTCCGTGCGTCGGACGGCTCCACGGTAGGCATGTCCGTCGGAAGGGTGCCAGCTGTCCTAGCATGCACCCACGGGGGAAGCGCTGGCACTCCCCGTGGGCCGTTCTTCATGCTGCCCCCACCAGGGAGGGCAGCGGAAGCCCTTCCGCTATCCCCCGCCACCCCCTTCCAGGGCATCTAATGACGTCAGCGCGCACCGACGTTATTAGGTGATACCAGACGCGCAGGAAGACATTTGCTTCCAGCGCGTCCAAGGAGGAGAGATGAGTTTCTCCTCAGGGAGGGTGGGGGATTTTAAAGAGACATCGGAGGAAAGGAAAGGGTTCTTCTTTCCTCCGATGTCTCTTTCAGCATTCCTGCTGCACGATTGCGCATGGGGTGCGATCGTGCAGCAGGAATGCACACTAGACCTGCAGGGATTTTATTTTGAAATGTATTGTGTTTCGGGAGTGACCCCTTGGGAAAGGGTCGCTTCCCTTTGGGGAGCAATTTGTTTGGCCGTTTCTGCCCCCTGGGCGGATCAGTCCAAAAAAATGAATTTATTTCCTTGTGTGCCCACTATGCCACCAGGGATTATTTGTTTTTAAACATGTTTGTGGGGAGCGGCCCCTTAGGCAAGGGTCGCTCTCCTTTGGGGAACATTTATTTTGGCTGTTTCTGCCCGGGGCAGATCGGCCTTATGTTTTAAGGCCAATCTGCCTGGGGGCAGAAGCCATTAGACACCAGGGATTGTTTTTGTGTTGATGGGGAGCAGCTCCTTGGGCAAGGGTCGCTCCCTTTATGGGGTGATTATTGTGGCCGTTTCTGCCCCCTTTGGGGGCAGATCGGCCATATGTTTTCAGGCACATCTGTCCCCAAGGGGGCAGAAGCCATTAGACACCAGGGATTGTTTTTGTGTTGTTGGGGAGCGGCTCCTTGGGCAAGGGTCGCTCCCTTTATGGGATGAATATTGTGGCCGTTTCTGCCCCCTTTGGGGGCAGATCGGTCATATGTTTTCAGGCCCATCTGTCCCCAAGGGGGCAGAAGCCACTAGAAACCAAGATTTTTTTAAATGTTGTTGGGGAGCGGCCCCTTGGGCAAGGGTCACTCCGCTTTATGGGGTGATTATTGTGGCCGTTTATGCACTCTTTGGGGACAAATCAGCCATATTGTTTTTAGGCCCATCTGTAGAAGCCACTAGACACCAGGGTTTTTTAAATGTTGGTATTAGGGAGTAGCCCCTTGGGCAAGGGTAGCTTCCTTTTACGGGGGTGAATATTTTGGCTGTTTCTGCCCCCTTGAGGGCAGATCCGCCTTATGATTTTAGGTCCACCTACCCCCCAGCTTGGCTGGTGGATTGTGTGTGGACTGGTGCATTATTTGCATATGTGATTGTAATGTTTTATTTCTCCTTTTTGTTCTGGTGCAAAGCTTTTGCTTCTTGTTTGCGGTTTTAGCAGTGGTTGATCTGCAGTTTTGCGTAGTTGCATTTACTTGGTAAGAAAAACATTTTTGTTGTGTTTACTCCAAATGGGTATTATTGTCATGCATGAATGAATTTTTGTAAGTGGTGTCATAATAGCAGCATATTTAGTTCGTGTTTTGAGCGCGAAATTCTTTTCGATGTGTTTTACGTTGTCTTATGTGTAATTTTCTTTTCTTTTTTAGTGGTATATTGTTGGTCCTTGCTGTGTCTGTGCAGAATAGGTGGTGGTGAGTCTAGCTGCTTCTGGCAAGTGAGTGGTATAGTTTTGGAGTATATAGGTCTTTGTGATAAAGCCACATTTTGTTTATTACTTATTTTACAAAGTGTTTGTTGTTGTTGACTTGTTTGACAAATTTTGTTTATTAGTAAGGATTATGGCTAGCCGCAGAATTACTGTTCAGCAGGTGGTTGGTATGCTTTTTAATCTTCCTCTGACCATGATTATGAGACTGACAGTGCGTCTGAGGGAGAGGAGGAAGGGCAAGTGTCTGGCAGTGAGTTTTCTGTCCACGAGGAATCATCTGATGATGAAGCTACTCTCAGTGCAGATGAAACACCTGTTTTAGAGGAGGACACTGATGTGTCGATGGTGCAGCAAGAGGCATCAGGATTGCAGCCTGGGGCTGCAAGGCTGCCCATTGAAAGTGCTGGACTCTGGGTTGATCCAAACATGGTGCAGCCAGTGTTGCCTGCCTTTAGTCGTGATGCAGAGTGTAGAGTGAATTGTTAAAAACTTTTTGCCTATACAGTTTTTTCAGTTGTTTATGGATGATGTATTTTTGGCTGAGATTGTTGAGCAGACTAATTTGTATGCTGAACAGCATTTGAGGGACAACAGTGCCAGACTTAGGCCCCGCTCTAGAGCTACCCGGTGGACTCCCACAAATCTGGATGAGATTAAGAAGTTTTTGGGTTTGACTTTTTGATAGGCTTGAAAAAGGCGCCGTCCCTTGCTTCATATTGGTCTACCAGTCCATTGATGGCAACAGCCATAATTTCTGCAATTATGAGTCGTGATCGGTATTTACTTTTGCTTCGGATACTGCATTTTGTTGATAAGGCTTCGGCGTTGCCACAAGATCACCCTGACTGACAGTCTTTTGAGATTCGGCCTGTTCTTGATCACTTTGTAGATCGATTTTCAGAGATCTATACTCCAGGGAAAGAAATAGCTGTTGATGAGTCTTTGGTCCTGTTCAAGGGCCGTTTGGTTTTTAGGCAGTACATTCCTAGCAAGAGGGCATGTTATGGAATTAAAATGTATGTGTTGTCTGAGAGTAGGACAGGATATGTCTATAATTTACGGGTGTACACTGGTAGGGATTCCACTATTGACCCCCAGTTGTCCAACCACTTTAGGAGTTTCAGAGAAAATTGTGTGGGAACTTGCTAGAGGACCTTTTAACAATGGTCACCATTTGTACCTAGATAACTTCTACACTGCTGTGCAATTGTTTAAGGAATTGTTCAAAGTGGACACACTTGCTTGTGGCACAATCCGCTCTAACCCTAAAGGTTACCCAAAAGAGCTTGTTTGCAAAAACGCTTCAAAGGGGACAGTGCAGTGCCTTGCGTAGTGGAGAACTGCTAGCTGTGAAATTTGTGGACAGGAGGGATGTGTACACGCCGACTACCATCCATGATGACAGTACACCTGTGACTGTTTGGGGTCAGGTTGCTGAAGTGCGCAAACCTGTGTGCATTGTAGACTACAATAAGCACATGGGTGGTGTTGATAGAGTAGATCAGAGGTTGGAACCTTACACTGCTGTTCGTAAGGGCTTACATTTGGTATATGAAGTTGGCCATCCATCTTTTCAATTTAGCAACTTTTAATGCTTTTGTTGTGTTCAAGGAGTATTCTCCAGCATCAAAGAAGACTTTAGTTCAGTGTCAGGAGTCTGTGATAGGCAGCCTTGTCGTAGTGGAACAGGCATGTGTTCCTAGAGTTGGAGTATGTGGCTAGATTGAAAGATCGCCACATTCCCGATTTAATTCCTCCCACGCTCAAAAACAAACAATCCCTGTAAGAGATGTAGAGTCTGTTTGCGAAGAGGTATGCGGAAGGAGAGTCGTATGTACTGTGCTGATTGTCCTTCTAATCCTAGGCTGTGTGTGCCCACATGTTTCAGATTGTATCACACTCAAAAGAGTTTTTGGGAGCAACCCTGAGTCTAATAGTGTACTGCCTGGTCTGTATGGTTTTATATTTGTTGTTCAGTTTCACGGCTGGCATTAGAATGATGTCTTAAGTTACCGCTGTTGTGTTTGTAGTTATAGTTTTGTATCTAGTTCCAATTGGTTTGTGTTTTCTTTCTTGTTAAATTACATGTATCATTACACACTCTGCTAGCCAAACGCCACTGCACACACTATGTAAACCACCAGACGGTGTGACTGTTGTGTCAGTCATGTGGGCGTATGAAAGTGATGGGCCCTTGAATGGCGCTGTCTGTTGATATGAATGTTGTAATGTGCTGGGCCCGCAGCTGGCGGTGTGAATGGTCTTGTGTGTCACATATGAAAGGTGCGTGAATGGCCTGTAAAGAGGTTGGTGCCTTGCCGTGGCTTTGCAGCTCACGAGCTGTGAGTCATTGGTTCAGATTTTTTTAACAACGTATTTTATTTGGTTTTCATGGTACAGTCCGGGCCATGGCCCTGCATTCACATTTTGAAGACAATATAAATCAAAGGTACCATAGCATATACATAATTGTAACTCCTGCACAACTTGCAGGTATATCAACAAGAACATAGCGCAGACAGTCCCAGATCCCAGAAGTTGTAGAGAGGTTACCGGAATGTAGGCACAAAAGGTGAGGAGGTGTGGAGAGGTGTGGTGCAGCGGCCAGGGCAGCTGACTTCGGAGCACAGGGTTCACGGTTCGATCTCCGGCGGCAGCTCAGCTCAGCACCATGTGACTCTGGGCAATAGCTCACTTAATTTCCACTACGGCCCCCAGCGCCTTGAGACCCGTAAGGGTGAGTAGCTGCGCTATATAAAAACGGACTTACATTTTTTTTTTACTTACATATATATATTGAAATATGAATTGTTCAATAGTCATTAGTGTGTGAAGACATTTACCGTCAGGCGTCTAGAGATGGAAGGGGAGGTAAATCTATGCATTGATATGTCGCCCAGCGGGACCATATTTTCCTGTGCTTCTGGGGGCAGCCTCGGGCCTGAAACACTGCAATCTCTGCACCCATACATCTGTCTATTGCTTTTCTCCATCCACCCATTGTTGGAGGGGACGTCCCCTCCACAGCTGAGCAATGTCACGCTTAGCGATAGTGAGAGCCAGAAAGAGTAAATGCTGTTTGTACCTGTTCCCACCGATCCAGTCTGTACTGTGGAGAAGGAAAAGTTTCGGGTCAAACGGGAGATTCCATGATAATATCTCGCTTACACAGGACGAGAGCCTCCGCCAGAACAGCTGTAGTGCTGTACAACTCCAAACTGTATGCAGGAAAGTCCCCTCCTCCCTCTCACATCGCAGGCACATGGGGGATTGGATCACACCCATCCTCCAGAGTCGGGATCGTGTGTAGTATGCGCGATGTATATACTTAAATTGTATGAGGCGGTAGCGTGATGACACTGCCGCACCCTGGGGGCTAGCTATGGCTTCAACCCAGTCGTCATCCGTCAGATCTGGTATGTCATCCTGCCATGCATTCCTAGTCTTGTGTATTGTTGTGCGGGTGTGCGTCGTCAATGTTTGATAGATCTGGCGGATTTTATGTGCTCCCAGGTCTCCCATTAAAAGGCGGCCCTCAAGTGGGTGAAATTCGGGTAGTGTATCAAGAGAAAGAGTCAGGGGCTCAAACTTTTCAAGACCCTGTGCATGACTCACAATGCCTATTACGGGTCAGGCCCTGAAGCGATTAAGTCCATTTTCCATCGTTATGTTCCCAACAGGCGGCTCCGATCTGCAGATAAGAATCTGCTTACGGTACAGAGATTTAAGAAGGTCACATGGGGAGGTCGAGCTTTCTCCACTGCTGCTGCTAGACTGTGGAACTCCCTCCCGGAACAGCTCTCAAGTCAGGTGTCCCATTCTCTTTTCCGTAGGGCCTTAAAGACCTGGCTTTTCTCTCAGACCTCGGTATGAGCATGTCTTTCTGTCTGCATCCTTAGGTCCGCTTATAGCGCCTTGACGCCCTTGGGCTTAGTTCGCGCTTTACAAGTTTTATATTCATTCATTCATTCATTCAAAGCATGGCGCAGCTGGAGATATTTGTAGAATTGTGGCTTGTGTAGTTGGAATTCTTCTTGTAACCGTTGGAGGGATTTTAGTGTGGTGCCCTGCATTATGTCTCCTAAGGTGGATATGCCCACCAGGTCCCATTTACGGAATTCTGGCAGGGCCGTCACATGGCGTAGGTATGTACCATACCACAGTGGAGTCGCCTGGGTCAGGCGGCCACACCACCCCATCTGCCCGACCATATACCGCCAGATCCCGACCACTGTTCTACTGGCAGGGGGTAAGAAGTCTAGGCTCCGTGAGCTGTAAAGGAGTTGAAGAAGGGGGACGTCCTCCATTGCTGCATGTTCGAGCGCGAATGCTGGGTCTGTTGGGGAGCTATACCACCAGTCGTTTATAATTAGTAAGTGGGAGGCCGCATAATATGCATATACATCTGCTGCTGCAATGCCACCGCAGTATGTTGATTGTGTGCATGTATTGGTTCAGATTTTTAACCTTTTAATTATTAACAGTGCATTTCCTTTTTGTGAAATGTCTTGTTAATAAAATATACATTTTAAACCTTTAACTCACCTTCGTGCCAAATCCAAGCAGTATGTGTTGAGGAACAGATGGATAGGCAGTCATATTTGTCTTATCTGCCTTTCTGTGCTAAGGTGTAGTTTGTCTCTAGGGAAAATACACCAACTTTAAATATTTTTGTTAACCAAAAAAAAAATGGAGAGTACTGGGTGGTGTGCCTCTTATGGATCCCAACAAGTTTTTACTCACAATGCCATGCAACCCTCAAAATGTGACTATAGTCACATATCTTTCTTGCATTACTGTGTCAATCTTCTGGTATCAGAAAAACCACAATTTTCCTACCACCCAGCGTTACCCCAGGTCTCCCAATAAAAATGGTACCTCACTTGTGTGGGTGGGCCAAGTACCTGCGACAGGCAAGGGCCCAAAACGTATTGTGAAGACATCAAAATTACCTATCACAAAACGACCTGGTTTTGGAAGGTGGGGCATCTACGTTGTTGGCCCCGGGCTCGGCGGCCATCTAGGGAAACCTAACAAAGCCACACATTTGTGAAGACTAAACACCCGGGGGAGTCCAGGGAGGTATGGCTTGCGTGGACCCCCAACTTTTTCCTATTCAGAATCCCCTGCAAACCTTAAATTTAGCTTTAAAAAAAATTAAAATCACATTTTCCACATATTTCTGTGTGGGATCACCGTGTCGGCACAAATGTCCTACCACACAGCGTTCCCCTCAGTCTCCCGAGTAGAATGATACCTCACTTGTGTGGGTGCCCAATGCAGAATTGGCTAAAAACAGTTTTTTTTAAATGTAGCGCTTAGAATTCGCTGTGCTATACCCTTAATCCCTATGTTTTTGGCCCTTCCCAGTCACCGGCCCTTGCCCCACCCACACAAGTGAGGTGGTATTTTACTCGGGAGACTGAGGGGAACGCTGTGTGGTAGGACATTTGTGTCAGCCCGGTAAAACAACAACTTTCCCACACAGAAATTTGAGAAAAATGTGATTTTTTTCACCTAAATTTCAGGTTTGCAGTGGATTCTGGGAAGGAAAATGTTGGGGGTGGGGGGTCCATGCAAGCCATACCTCCCTGGACTCCCCGGGTGTCTAGCTTTCAGAAATGTGTGGGTTTGGCAGGTTTCCCTAGATGGCAGCCGAGCCCGGGGCCAAAAACGTAGATGCCCCACCTTCCAAAACCAGGTCGTTTTGTGATAGGTAATTTTGATGTCTCCACAATACGTTTTGGGCCCTTCCCTGCTGCGGGCACTTGGCCCACCCACACAAGTGAGGTACCATTTTTATCGGGAGACTTTGGGTAATCTGGGTGGGTGGAATTTTGTGGATCCACTCAGATTCCAGAACTCTCCATCACAGAAATGTGAGGAAAATGTGTTTTTTGACAAATTGAGATTTGCAAGGGATTCTGGGTAACAGAACCTAGTGAGAGCCACACAAATCACCCCATCCGGGCTTCCCATGGGTGTCTAGTTTTCAAAAATATTGGTTTGCTAGGTTTCCTAGGTTCCGGCTGAGCTAGGGTTCAAAATCCACAGCTAGGAACATTGCAAAAAAAGGGTCAGTTTTCACTGGAAGAACTTGATGTGTCCACATTGCGTTTTGGGCCGTTTCCTCTCACGGACACTAGGCCTACCCACACAAGTAAGGTAGTGTTTTTATCGGCAGACTTGGAGGAACACAGAATAGTAGAACAAGTGTTATTACCAATTGACTTTCTTTGCATTTCTGCTTTCCAAATGTAAGACAATTTATAAATAAATAGGTAATTTTGAAAAATGACCTCTAATTCACATGCTTGTATGGGTACCCGCATTTTTGGAGATGTGCAAAAAACCACTGCTTCTAAACTCTATATTTTGTTCCCATTTCAGAAATATATTGGTTTCCTTGGTACCTATTTTTCACTCTTTATATTTTACCAAATGAATTGCGATATACCCGGTACACAATGAAAAACCATTGCATGACGCTGCTCAGTTATTGGGTCTGGGTTCCTCGGGTTCTTGGGAAACCTACAAGTCCTATATATCCTCACAACCTGAAGGGTCCATCGGATGTAACGGTATATTGCTTTAAAAAATCTGTCATACTTAGAAGAAGTTACAGGTGAAAACGTTGGCACAAATGGCTGTTTTTTTCAACTCAATTTCAATATTTTCTATTTTCAACTTAGTTTCTGTAAAAAACCTTGAAGGATCTACACAAATGACCTCTTGCTGAATTCAGAATTTTGTCTAGTTTTCAGAAATGTATAGCTTTCTGGGATCCATTATTGGTTTCAAACCCATTTCTACCACTAACTGGAAGGAGGTTGAAAGCACACAAAAAAAATCGGAAAAATAGGCTATGTCCCAGTAAAATGACAAAACTGTATAGAAAATTTTGCTTTTCTGACAAACGTCTGCCTGTCCCTGAAAGCTGAGAAGATGGTGATTTCAGCACCACAAACCCTTTGTTGATGCCATTTGCAGGGAACAAACCAGATGCTTTCTTCTGCAGCAATTTTTTCTGCAAAAAAATAATTTTGCTGTATTTTGGCAAATTTTTGGGTCCCCTTCAGGGGAATCCAAAAACCGTAGGTACCTTTAGAATCCTCTGGGTGTTGGAAAAAAACAGGCTCAAATTTGACGTTGATACCTTATGTGGACAAAGCGTTACAGGCGCCCAAGAGCGAACTACCCCAAATAGCCCAAAAAGGCTTAGCACGGGGTGGGAGGAAAGGCCTAGCTGCAAAGGGGTTAAATTGTTATTTGTGTAAATACTGAGACAGACCAACACATCTGACATGCGTACAGTGCATGCATATCGGTTAGGGACTGAAAAAAGTAAAAGGATGCCTCTCAAGTACCTGTGAAGTGAGAAGCTGTGTGCCTTTGTTCCCCTTCCATTGCATATAGGTGTGAGGCTTCCCGATAGCTCCCAGCCTGGATACTCCAACAAAAGGAGGCCTGGTTTTTATGGGCCCAGCTGGATTCTGATAAGCCTTCTCCAGTCTGAAAGTTGACGCTCATAAGGAAAGCATACAACGTGCAGGCGCTGCTGAATGTGTCCCAGTGTCTAAAAATTACACTGGGCAAAGATTAGCATATGTTTGTGTGGTCCAACCTCTTGGCAGGGTAGAAGGCGTCTGCCCTGTGAAAAAAAGTGGGTAGATGCCGTCTACCCTCGACTTATGCCCCTAATTAATAACTAATACTAAGTACCAAATGTTATAGTAAGCGCGGTGTAGAGCAAGCACTATGCTATGGACAACAGACAGCAGACATTTTGTTGTAGGTTGTGCTGGTGTATTGACTGTAAAGGAGGGAGAAGGCCTTTTGGTGGGCTATGAAATCAGTTCATAGAACAGGTAAAGCCAGATATCCTGTTGTATGGATCTTAACCATCAGTATATCAATCTTTACTAGAGGTTAGACAATTATTTTACATACTCAAACCTGAATTAGACATTTTTAGGTCGAGACTAATACATGCGCTGTCTGCAAGACCTGCGGTAGTCCAAAAGGACTTTGCTCCCAAATGCTGCCTTCCCATTGGTTCAGTGCAGTGTCGCTCTTCTTTGCTGCTTTCTAAATGGTTTATGCAGCGATATTTTACTTCCGTTTTTGGCACAGGAGCGCAAGCCAAATACAATCTTCTTCCACTCCCATTGGTCATGGTTGTTTGGGTGAACTTTTTTCTGTTTGCGGCGTGCCACGACTTCGGGTGGAGCCGCTTTGCATTCCGCCCGTCACTGCTTCGCTGACGCCACCTCGCTGCGGCAATCTCCTTAATAGAATGTTTGCACTAACGTGTTATGAGCTGCAGCTGCTGATGCAAATTTTTAAAGAATATAAACAGTCCTGCACTCTTCTTTTATAAAGTCTTACTGCTGGTGCATGAAGTCCTGTTACAAAAATAAACAATATGCACTAACTACGCATGATAAGCAGGGTATGTGACCTTTTATATTGACAAGTAGTTTGCAGAGGTGCACAAGTGCATGCGTTCTCTTCCTCCTGCGGGCATGTTTGGACGCATGTCCAAGCGGTGCTTGTACCAGAGTATGTGTGCTGGGCAAGCTCTTGAAGAAGCTGCAGACTTACCGTTGCACCGACCTCGGCGTCGGAACTCCGGGCAAGAAGCAGAAAGCACCGAGTGAGCCGGAGCCCGAGCTCTATGCACAGTATGGCGACCCCCTAGGCGAGCAGTAGCCGCGCTTGCCTGCCACCCCTGCAGTCCCGGCTCCATGCAGTGAAGCTCAGACTTATGTTTAAAACAGAGGAATATGATTCACAAGGTCCATTTATTTACTTTCCTACACCTGTCCCCTTTCCAAAGCACCGTTTAGCCACGTCAGGTTTTAATATTGCCAAGATGCACTTCACATAATAGCACAGACAGCTCATACCTGTTTTAAGTCACCTAGCCATCTTTCGCAGTGCGCGCCACTTCGTAAATCTCAGATAAGAACTATGGAATTGTTTCTTTTGTCGACAAATGTATGCCATTGTTTGTCAGCTGAGAAGCAGGTTTATGCACGGAGGGAAATTCGCTTGTGGGGTGGGGCATTCCATAAAGTTTGTGTTGTCAGCTGTTTTTGCCTATTATTTCCAATGCCACAGCTCCCCAGGATTTTTGGGAAATAATACCAAGGTGTCCTCCCCATGACTATGCTGACGCACTAATAATGATGTCACCCGTCATTTGTGTGGCTTAACGGCTACTGCGGCCAACTTTGAAGCTGTGGAACCAGGCTCAAGTCTGGCGGGTGGCTCAAACATCCTGTGATTCTGGGCAAATTGCTTAATCTGCCCGTGCCTAAATTTGATTGTGTCCGTCTGGAATGCAACTGGTGCTCATGTAAAGCACTCGGATACCTTCGAGTCGAGTTTGCACTACAAAAAACTGCAAAAAAAAAACAGTAGCAACCAAGGCTGACAAATGAACTATGACAAATGCAAAAAGAACAATTGATGGACAGAATGTAGAACAATGTCATACATTCACCCCAGTACAGAGATCTGGGCCTAAATCCATCGTTTTTTTGCTCACCATGCCATTCCAGTTTGAACCCAGCCATATGCAAATTCGTCTTGACCCTGTGCCCAATGGGAACAGTCCAGCCCTAACTGCCAGGCCAGGTCCTCCCTGGACTGGAAACGAGCATCCTAGGACCGGTTTCAGGGTTTCACCCCTCATCAGCCAGGATAGCTTGACTCCAGTGGCATGGCGAGCACGGGACCCACGTCTGGGCATACCCGTCCCACTCGGGGTGACAAATGCAAAAACAACAATTGATGGACAGAAATGTAGAACAATGTCATACATTCACCCCAGTACAGAGATCTGGGCCTAAATCCATTGTTTTTTTGCTCACTAAGGAACAGGGTCAAGACTGATATGCATATGGCTGGGTCCAAACTGGGGTGGTGTGGTGAGCAAAAGAATGATGGATTAAACCCAGATCCTTGTGACCGGGGGTGAATATTTGCATTGTCCATCATTCCATCCATCAATTGTTTCTTTTGCATATGTCGCCCTAAGTGGGAAGGGTATGCCCAGACGTGGGTCCCGTGCTCACTACACTACTGGATTCAAGATAGCCTGGCTGATGAAGGGTGATGCCCTGAAACCGGTCCCATGATTCTTGTTTCCAGTCCAGGGAGGACCTGGCTTGGCAGTTCGGCTGGACTGTTCCCATAAGGAACAGGGTCAAGACTGATTTGCATATGGCTGGGTCCAAACTGGGGTGGTGTGGTGAGCAAAAGAATGATGGATTAAACCCAGATCCTTGTGACTGGGGGTGAATGTTTGCATTGTCCAGCATTCCGTCCATCAATTGTTTCTTTTGCACATGTCGCCCTAAGTGGGAAGGGTATGCCCAGACGTGGGTCCCGTGCTCACTACACCACTGGATTCAAGATAGCCTGGCTGATGAAGGGTGATGCCCTGAAACCGGTCCCAGGATGCTTGTTTCCGGTGCAGGGAGGACCTGGCTTGGCAGTTCGGGCTGGACTGTTCCCATAGGAACAGGGTCAAGACTGATTTGCATATGGCTGGGTCCAAACTGGGGTGGTGTGGGGAGCAAAAGAATGATGGATTAAACCCAGATCCTTGTGACTGGGGGTGAATGTTTGCATTGTCCAGCATTCCGTACATCAATTGTTTCTTTTGCAAATGAACTAGGACGTCATCTCTGCCTCGCCGCTCGGGCCATTGTTTTTGTTCAGTGGTTTGCATTTCTCGTTTATTCATTTAGCATCAACATACCTCAGTAGGCCCGGTCCCATAAATAAAAGTCACGTATAAAACCAAATGGGAAATGAAGTTCGGTCAGTGATTTAAGAATCGTTCACTGGCATATTACCAACACCTGCCAGCAGATATTTTCAAATAAATTACTGTTTTTATAGGTGCATCGTATTTAAACAATTAGTATGACTAATTTCTCTTGAAGGACACTGCAAACAAGAAAAAACACACATCAGCTAGGTTGTGTATGTTTAAATTCTTAAATAAAAAACAGTTCCTTTTGAAATGACTTTCCTTTCACTCTATATTCCTGTCTCCATATCCCTTCCTCCCATCTAGTCTCTGTCACTTGCCCCACTCCCCATGTCATTAATTCCATCTCTCCCATTCCGTCTCCTTATTTACCTGGCCCCAGTGGCTCTATTAGCATCTCCTAAACAATGCTCCTAAAATGTATCTCACAGTAGGACAAGGACAATGGGAACCTCTCCACTTGGTCATAGATAGCACATCTCTTAAACACTGCGTTTATGGCATTATATGGACAAAAATACTTTACATGGTCTCCATAGCCAAGCACTATAATTAAAGATTTTCTTAAGTTGTTTTAAGTTCATTTGGATGTTGTCTAAATCACACGTTACCAGCAGCCTTAATTAAAACAACAACAAAAAACAACTTAAGGAACTCTTTAACTAACGTTTTTGGCACCAAACGAACTAGGTATGAGGTCGCAGTTTGCTACAACTAACCCAAGGCCATGAGCAGATCTTCGCAGCTGGTGATCAGCTCAGTTAACCTTCACAGAAGTGTCAATTGGGCTCAACTAATTTAGATGTATGTGCCTCTGCACCATTTGTTCCCCATGTGAGCTTTCTAAACTTTCAGTCTGGTGCTCTAGGGATCTTGTTAGTATAGGCACTGTAATTGTAAGCTCATATTAAAGTAGGGCACCAGCTAATGAATTAGTTCATCGCGCAGAGGTAATGTTGCTTTTTATACAGCTGCAACTAACTAGAATTCTGCCTTTTCTGACTCCCCAGTCCGCCTACTGTTATGTTTTATTTTTGTGTAACTGTATTTGTTTAATCTTTGCCCACACTTCTCAGTGCCCAAAAAAATAATTTTATCGGGTTGCACTAAAGCAGTCCACAACTCCATTCATTCAGTCGCACAAGGTTCACCTCCAACTGGGCATGAATATCTAGAAAACTGAGCAGATTTACGAGCTCTTCTTTATATCGCACTCCACTACAAAAAAAAAAGTAAAAAACAATGTCATTCACAACACCAATACTTCTAACTTTCACAAATGCGAGACCTATTGCATTGCAAATGCTTATTTAGATATGCGAGCAGGAGCACGGCCATGATAGGAGCATGTTCATCATGCTTTTAAACATGGGAAGATCACTTCCGCGTGCTTACACAAGGTGGTGGCAGACTCCTAAAGACTGTCAATGTAAGGAAACCTGCATTAGATTCATTATTGCGCCTTTACCTCATCGCCGTAAAGGATGAAATTTGGACTCATGGCTTTGTTCTGTTAGGCACCCATGAATATTAAGTCCGTGTACCAAGCCTTGGAGAACTGGCGGGAGTGCGCTAATATTGGTGAAGCGCGTTCCTAGACAAAGCTTTATTATTAAAGGAGGCAATGAAAAGATGCTCACCGTCATACTTGGGGCTAGGATTATTCAAACGACAGCTATGGCAAACTCGTCGTACCTTGAGGAGGTGCATCATCTGGGTAAACAGTTTAGTTTATTCCTGTTAGCCCAATGGCAGAAACTAACTCTAGGCAGTGCTTCCCAAACCTTTTAGAACCACAACCCACTTTGTAGCATGACAAACATTCACGACACACCTAGCTTTAATGCACATAAGGCAGGCGATTCTTTTAATGTAACTGAAGCATCCTATAGTAGAGCACTGTCATTTAAAGACAGCACATTTTTCACTGAAATAGCCACTAAATCTACAGACATAAAATCTGTTTCCATCACACTTCAGAATTACAAAAAATATGCTTCATTTGTGCGTTTCAAACTGCTTAATGTGTTTTTTGTTGCATGTTACAAAAATGACATCCTACAACCTTGCCTTTCACACTCTCTGTACCCCAGCAAGATTGTCACATAATTCACTTTTTTCTCTGACTGCAAAGTGAGAGTTCGTGAACACCAATTCCTATGCTATGAGAAAAAAAAATACAGCAGCAATTTGTGAGAAGATATAGCCTGACATTTGACCTCTGTCATTGAAGCGCAGCAAATGTGACGAGATAAATACAGAATTTAAAGGCATCTTAATTTATTACTTGGACTTTCACGACCCACCAAAAATCAGCTTGCGACACACTCACAATTTGGGAAACACTTCTCTAGGATGTTATGGACGCCAGCAGGAGCCGGCTATCAAAGACAGTGTGAAATGGCCAGACACCCAGCACCACCTCCTTTTCAATGGTTCAGAACCTGACATGCTGAGACAGGACCATCCGTAGGCTAGGTTTCTTTCAAATATCCTCAGCCTATGTCTGCGACTTCTTTTAGGCAGCTTAATTCCATCCATGAAGTATGATGGTATTGCAAAAGAGGTGACGTGGGTTCTATTACTCCACGACTAGAGGTCCCCTACAGTGGTGACGACCTACTTTCGGTGAAAAAACTGAGGATACAGATATCTCGGGTTAAATGAAAGTGGGAGGACAAAAAACAGCATGAATAAACAGGGATAAGGATTATGGTAAGGTACGGAGTAAGGGAAAAGGAAAGGGAAATTGATAGGTGAACAGCTGGGAGTCAAGAGGGGTTACCCTTGATTGAAATGCAAATCAGAGACATTTGGGTCTCACTAATTTATTTTATTTAGAATTCTTTTATTTGCTTTTATAATATCATGTTATATAACACCCAACTATCTCACAGCTTTGACAGGAACATTGCAATAAGCATACAGATTCAACAATCAGGTCTCATGTGTCCCAAGTCAAATATGTTTAGTCAAGGTGATCCCACCATACATCTCATATCTTGGGATATTTTCGTGGCCAACCACATGTTTTATAGACGGTCTTCTCAGATGCTGCTCATTTCCCTACGCCAGAGTCTATTCTTTAGTCTTTGGGGGCTGGGTGCAAATCTGGACTGGGCGTATTCCATTTTGCCACCAATAATCCAGTGGCTACCAGTTTACGGCTGTTCACTGAGTCAGTCTATCTCTTCAATACCCAGCATGGCAAGTTTGGGGTTTGGCGCCAGGTTATAACCGACTATCCCACTGAGGGTGTGGTATATTTTGGTCCAGTATCGGGTAATGATAGGGCAGTCCCATATCATATGAAAGAAGCCAGCTCACTCGGAATGGCATCTCGGGCAACAGTGATCTTTTTTCTACCCATACACCAGAGCTTATTTGGAGGGTAATATACCCAATAAAAGAATTTGAAATGAATCAGTCTTAGCTTAGCTGATTTGGCCAGGCGTTTGGCTGCCAGATTCGCCTCTTGCCATTCCCCACTGAGTCACTCTTCCTGAAGCAAAATTAGGACATCAAACAATACATTATACAAGCATAGAATACATAGGAGCTAGATGAATGGGGGTGTGAACTGAGGTAATATATTTAGGAAAACAGCTCAGTGGACAAATAGAACAGCATGCACAGATCGAGCAGGGGAGTCATCAGATAAATGTTTTGCCAACTAAAGAAGTGCTGAATGCTGCATCCTACTCAACAGTCGTACTCGGCTGACAAATGACACAATTCCATCAAAGGACATATAGCAACTATGAATGAAGTCAAATTGCACCAAATGTTTACTTCTTTCCCTTGCGTTTCTTTCATGGCTTATTAGTTCCGAAGACAAATACAAGGGGAGATTTAAAGTTGTTTAGTTAAATGCATTATCAATTGGTGAAACACCAAACACGTGAAAGGAACTTATTGTAGGGATTTTTCCCCCAAATTCAACCCTATCTTGAAAACAACTGGTACAACTAAGGGAGCACCGTATTTGAAGGATGATGCGAAGTACCTACAGGGACAGTCTCTTTTTTTCTTCTATCTCAATGTAAACCTATTATGCTAACATTATGCAATAGGACATTTTCATTGAAAGAATCTAGGTGGAACAAAATCAAACATCTTGAAGCATTTGGTCCAACACATTTGACTTCAGGACATTTTGACAGAGAAGTTCATTCAGTACTATAGACTTTCTCCTCTTGGTTGGACTCCTTTCAGAGTGATGATCAGGCAGTATTCTATGGCTTCTGGGCCAAAAGAAGGTTGTTGTCATTCTAATAGAAACTTCTGGCCTTTAGGGACTACTGTGTCCAATCCCGTAGCTATAAATGTTGTCCAAATATTGACTGTGACATCCACATTATTACAAAGTGGATCACATTCTTTTCGAAAGCCACACCCCACTCGCACTAATTGGAGTAAGATAAACATCCCACTCATTGCAAGAAACTTGATCAGCGTCCCTGGAAAAACATGAATTATAAGTAGGTTGGGCAGACCTCCTTGCACATAAGATACACTGTGCAAAGATGCTGCTCAGGAATTCCTATCTGCAATTAAGAGTCTTACTGAGTCCAGTTCCGAGAGAGTGGTCTCAAGACCATTACAGTGGCGTAACACAGGCCCCTGCAGCCCTCGCTGTGCATGGGGGCCCCCAAGCTCCAGGAGGTCCCTCAGCACAAAACTCTGGCAAGAGAGCTCCCGATTAAGGCCGGAGAGGCCCCTTCCACATACCTTGCAGGGGTGCCCCCTCAAGTTTCGTTACGCCAGTGGACCATTACTATCTGGTAAAATAACAACCTAAGCCTGAACTGATTTTTTTAGTAGCAAAGAGAGGTGGTGGTACTCTTGGTTGCAGTGAGGATGACCACGCAGCAGCAAATTACCCATTTTCTCCTGTAATATTCACAGCCTAGTGGTAAAGAAAATTGGGTTGCTGCATGCTTCTAGCGCACCCCCAAAATGTATATAGCCTTGCCCAAATCAAATACCTTAAAGATAGATGGATTGTATAGGTTGCAATGATTAATTATACGGCTGAAAAGAAAAAACAACTACTGGCAAAGTCAATAGGGTTGATTTGCATTTTGAGTTTGGTCTAAAATAATAAAGAGCCAGCTGCAGAGAAAAAGAAATCCATAAAAACCAATCGCTTTCTGCATATAGTGCATCTATGAGAAAAATCATTTAATGTGTTATTTCAGTGCACCTTTGAGATATAAAATAGTTCCTCATGCACTAAGTGCAATTCAAGCCATCCAGAGAAGACAGAAGGAAAGGTGGCATACCTGTGGTCCTAGTTCTGCATCGTAGGAATCTTCATTGAAGTCATTAATGCTGAATAATTCCCCGCTGCCTAAGCGGACCCTGGACACATTTGAAAATATAGTCTTTAATGAAATTAACTTTGTAGAGTGTTCTAAATCCAAGTTAATTTCAAATGAAACACCAAGTTAGACTACCAGAGATGTCATTTTCTTTCTCACTTCTGGCAAATCTTCATGAAAAAGCTAAACCTCGAGTGTAAACCACCTGCCACTGAAAGAGGCTACCTTTTAACACGTAGAGCACGAAGAGCCAATATAGTTTGATAGGTTTACATTGACATAGAAGAAAAAAAGACTGTCCCTTTAAGAACCTAGGAGGCACCACCACCAACGATGTCTTGTACTGACAGTTGCCTGTGAGAGTCAGTTCTTTATTGTGGAGAGTATATTTGGTACGAAGAGACTTCCAGGGAGGAGGGTAGATCGTTTATGACTTCAATGAAGATTCCTACAATGCAGAACAAGAGCCGCAGGTATGTAACCTTTCCTTCTGCATCGTAGGATCTTCATTGATGGTCATAAACGCTGACTGAGTAGCATCCTAAAAATAAGTCAATTTTGCAGCTGCCGTTCATATGATATGAGAAAAATGCATATTCAATAAGGAAAAACTATTCAGAGAAAATGCTTAGTTTCCAAAGAGTAGTAACAGAATTACTTAAAAAGCTTTAAGTGTTTCTCGGCCAACTCTTGCTTCTGCTGTGCCTAAACAGTAGTGTCTTGTAAAAGTATGTATTGATTTTCAGGTGGGTGCTTTACAAAGTTCCAGAACTGGAACATGTGTAAGCCAGGCTGTGGTTGCTGCTTTACACTTTGTTGACTGAGCCCTAGGTTTACCTGGGCGAGGTTTGTTGACTATTTGGTAGCATAAGGAAATACATGAAACAATCAACCTTGCCATTGTCGGTTTTGAAGTTGCTAAACCTTGACGTATATTACCATAGTTTACAAAGAGTTGATGAGTTTTTCTAACATCTTTTGATTTGTCTAAATAAAAACTGAGAACCCTTTTAATATCAAACAAATGTAGAGATTTTTCAGCTGCCATTGAAGGGTTATGAAATAATGGCAATGTTATTGATTGATTAATATAAAAATCAGATACTACCCCTTTGGTAAGAAAGAGAGCTGCATTCATACTACTTCATTATAAAGATGAAAAATAGTAGAAGGCTCTATTGTTGAAAGTGCTTGTAATTCACTAACTCTGCATGCAGAGTTAATAGCTATTAAAAAGGCAGTCTTCCATGACAGATGTTGTAAGGTTGCTTTATAAATTGGTTTGACAGGTGGACCTATCAGTTTCGAAAGCACTAGATTTAGTTCTCATGTAGGTGAAGGTCTTTCAAATTGGAGGAAAAACCTTATTAAGTCCTTCGAGAAAATCTTTTATTACAGGAATTTTGAGAAAAGATGGCAGTTGCAGCGATTTTCTGTATGTGTAATGGCTGCTAGGTGAACCTTTAATTATGAGAATTGTAGTTTGGATTTGACCAAATGAAGCAAATATGGAAGAATGGCATTTTTTGACCAGGAATATAATTATGCCCATTGTTTTGACCTTGTGGAAGGGCGCTTAGATTCCTTAAGAAAGTTCATACAATCAGCCGGTAAATTTAAGTGACCATATTGTGTGATTTCAGGATTGTGGGTCCGGATGCAAAATTTGGCCCTGAAGTCTAGATAGGAGATCTGGTCTGAGCGGAAGATATTTGTGGTGTCGCATGGATGGCTGAAGAAGGTCCGTGTACCACCAATGTCTCAGCCATTCCGGTGCTATTAGGATCATTTTCAGGTTTGATTTCTACAATTTATGGATCGCTAGTGGTATTCGCGGCATTGGCGGAAAGGAGTAAACAAATGGAGTCGGGCAGTTGATCAAAATGGCATTGCCCTCAGAGTGTGGTTCTGGTACCGTGGATGCGAAGTCTCAGCACTTTTTTGTTTTGTGCCATGACAAATAAATCTAATGTTGCAGTACCGCACTCTGCACAAATATTTTGTATTATTTTGTCGTGGAGTATCCATTAGTGATTTTCTTCATGACAACGACTGAGAAAATCTGCCTCAACATTCTTAACTCCTTGTTTATGAATAGCTTGGAGTGAGAAGCCTCTTGCAAGTGCCCAGTGCCACAGTGTTTGAGCTTGAAGTAATAATAGCTTGATTTAATTCCTCCTTGTTTGTTGATGTAATAAATTGTCGTGGTACTGTCGGCTTGAATTCAAATTTCGTTGGAGAGAGATGGTAGAAAAGCTTTAGGGGCTAGATGTAATGCTTTCAGTTCTAATAGATTTATATAGTAGTAGGTCTCCTTGTTTGACCATTATACCCTGAATGGTTAGATGGTTCGTATGTACACCCCATCCTGACCAGGAGACATCTGTGACAATGGTTTGTGACGGAAGCTCTTTGAGAAAAGGAACTTCCAATAGTAAATTTTGAGCTTTGGACCACCAGGTCAGAGATTCTAAAGTGTTGTCTGTCAAGTAAATGTGATTGTCCCAGTCTCCTGTTTTCTGTGACCATTTGTCTTCTATACAGTACTGAAGAGGTCTGATGAACAGTCTTGCTTGTGGGACTATGAATATGCATGACGCCATGGATCCTAGGAGGGATGAGATCTGACGAACGGTTAGTTTGATCAACTGAATCAGATCTACACATTTCTTCTGTATGGATGATACTCTATTCTCCAAAGGATACACTCTTTCTATTAGGGCATCTATCTTCACGCCTAGAAAAGCCAGACATTGCACTGGTGATGTTAGTTACTGATGCTGAAATGTATTTGAAGACCTGGTCGAGTCAGTAATTTCGTTGCAGTTTTGAAGTCTTGTTTTGCTTTTGACTGTGAATCTGCCTTTATAAGTCAATCGCCGAGATACAGGTATACAAATATTCCTTGTTTTCTCGAATACGCTGCGATTACTGCCATGCATTTTAAAAGGTTGGAGGAGCTAGTTTTAGAGCACAGGAGAGTAAAGCATACTGATAGTGGTAATTTCCCACCAGGAATCGGAGATATTTCCAGTGAGACGGGAAACTGGAATGTGAAAATACACATCCTGTACATTTATTCCGCAAAGCCAATCGCTTTTTCTTCTGTGTGGCCTAATTTGATGAAGAGCCAACGTTCTGAATTTTATTTTGGTGATTTGTTGAGGAACCGAAGATCTGGAATCAGTCCAAATTGTCAGGCTTGACTTTGCTTTTGGACCTGAAAATATCTTGAATATATTCATTTGTTGAGCTGGCTTGAAGGCACCTTTTCTAATGCTCGTTTTCACAGCAATGAACAAGTGACTTACCTTGGTTAATGCATTATCTGGTAGAGACAATATCTAGCTGCAGATTCCTTACCTTTGAATTTCCCAGGCGTCAGACTGGATCCGGAAACTTTTGCATCAGCACAACCGCTGTGCACCATTGGGTGGCCCCGTTCTGCTCCGCATAGCGTCGCTGGCGCCGGATGTGACTTCGCAGTCACCTATATAGGCACTACCCAGGCATGTGAACATCAGTTACTTTTCACGTTTTCCATGCCATAAGTGCAGAGCCATGAAGCAAACCGACTAGTGTGTTCAAACCAGGGCCCTGAAAAGGGAGCAACCTTAGCCCTACAAATGAGTCCACAAAGCGGGGAGGCATGGGTGTCCGGTCTGTAAGGAAAAAGCAGCTAGCTATTGTCTCAACCAGATAATGCGTTACTGAAGGTAAGCAACTTGTTCATCTGATAGAGACTTTTACCTCCAGATTCCTTACCTCTGAAAAGATACCCAAGCCATACTTCCTGGCGGTGGGCTGCGGACAAATTACTAGACTAGAAAATCCTGCAGGACTGAATGAACGAAATGCCCATCCCTACCGACCTGACTGACCAGGCAGGAGTGTTTAGCGAACATGTGCAGTGAAGCCCACGATGAGCCTGGCCGATGCCCAGAACTGGCCCTCCACAAACCAACATTGTGGTCGCAGCCTTCCCCCCGGGTCGAATGGGCTTGTAAGCCTTCAGAAGGCTGCTTCTTGGCCAGGGTGTAGCAGATCTTAAAACAGAGAAATATCCAGCGCGAAATGGTTCGTTTTTGCACTGCTCGACCCTTTTTAGCTCCCACATAACCCACAAAGAGTTGGTCGTTCATCCGGAAGTCTTTTATGCAGTCAAGGTAGAACGAAAACACTCTTTTTGGGTCCAGATGATGGAGAAGCTTCTCTTCCTTAGAGGGATGCCGAGGAGCATAAAAGGTGGGAAGTGTGACCGACTGACCCAGATGGAATGGGGTTACAACCGTAGGCAGGAAAGAGGCTCAGGTAGGAAGCACCACCATATCCTGAAATATCATTAGATAGGGAGGCTTGGATGATAGAGCCTGCAGCTCACTCACTCTCCGGGCAGATGATATTGCCAATAGAAATGCTGTTTTGATGGTGAACAACCTGATGGAGAAATTATGTAGCGGCTCAAAGAGAGTGCACACAAGGCAAGTGAGAACTAGGTTCATATCCCACTGAGGCATAATGAAGGGTGTAGGGGGAAGCATTTGTACAAACCCTTTCAGGAACCTATTTACAAAAGGGGACTTGAATAAAGAAGGTTGGTCAGGCAGCCGCAGGAAGCCGGAAAGAGCAGAAAGATAACCCTAGAGAGTGCCCAGAGCAGAGTAAGGGTAAGAATGAAGAGAAGAAACTCAGAAAGCGAGGCAGAAAGAGGGCAAATAGACTTTTCTGTACAATATTTTACAAATTTTTGCCAAAGGCAGGAGTATGCCGTCCTAGTGGAGGGCCACTTGGCCGCCAAGATAACCTTACAGACTTCAGGAGGAAGGTCAAAAGCTATCAACTGTCGCCGCTCAATCTCCACGCAAGTAGAGCGGAGAGTTGACAGGTTCGAGTGGAGGACACTCCATTGCTGCTGCGACAGAAGATTCTCCCGAAGGGAGCAGCCTGATCGAAGGATCGACACTCATTCAAAGCAGCTCAGGATACCAGACTCTCCGTGCCTAGTCCGGAGTCACAAGAATTATTTGGTCCCGGTCGTTCTTGAGAACTCTGGGCAGAAGTGGTATGGGCAGAAAGGTGTACAGGAGGCCTAAGCTCCACTTGTGATGAAAAATTGCTGACATTGCACGGTCTCTTCGGCGGCGAACAGGTCTAACCAAGGCTTTCCCCACTGTTAAAACAGACCTTGCGCCACCTCCGGCTGGAGACGCCATCGTGATCCACAAGGCATCGACAGCTGAGTTAATCTGCCCTGGCATTCAAAGAACAGGTCAGGTGTTGAACTACTAGGAATATGTCCTGCTGTTCCAACCATGGCCAGAGGTGCAGGGCCTCTTGACAAAGGGTCCACGATCCCACACCGCCCTGCTGGTTGCAGTACCATATAGCGATCGTGTGGTCCGTGAACACTTGCACCACCTTCCCCTTGACAGAGGGAAGAAATGCCTTCAAAGCCAATCGGATCGCCCGGAGCCCGAACTCCGCCGGAGACCAGAGTCTTCTGATCTCCACCCCTCCCTGATGGCCACCCCTCCCAGATGGCTGCCGCATCCCAGGAGTGATGCATCTGTCACTACTGTGAGATCTGGTTGGGGAAGGGAGAGGGGTCTACCTCGGACCCAATCGAGGGTCGTTAGCCACCACTGCAGGTCCTTTGAAGTTCCCTTCGAGATCTGGACCATCTCTGAGAGATTCCCTTGATGCTGCGCCCACTGGAACTTCAGGTCCCACTACCGAGCCTGCATACGCCATCTAGTATGATTTTACCAACAGGATGCAGGAGGCCATGAGGCCCAACAGCCTCAGTGTCATTCTCACCGAAATCCAGGATAAAAGCTGAAACATCGGTATCATAACCTGAATATCCTGGACTCGCTGCTCGGGAGGATAAGTCCAAAACTGCACTGTGTCCAGAACAGCTTCGATGAAAGGGTGCGTCTGAGAGGGAGTCAGGTGTGACATCGGCACGTTTATAGTGAACCCCAGCAAATGCAGGAGGTCCGCCGTAGTCTGGAGGTGGGAAACAACAGTGTGGGGCGAGGACGCCTTCAACAGCCAGTAGTCGTGGTAGGGGGGGAAGTCTGGAACCCCTAGCCTGCGCAGATGAGTTGCGACCACCAACATCACCTTGGTGAACATCAGAGGGGCCCTGGTAAGGCCAAAGGGTAGCACTGTGAACTGAAAGTGCTTGTGGCCTACCTTGAACCACAGGTAACGCCTGTGGGCTGGCAGGATGGGGATGTGAAAATAGGCATCCCTCAAGTCCAGCGCTACCAGCCAGTCTCCTTGGTGTAGGGGCGGGCAGACAAGACCTGAGTCAACATGCAGATTTTGAATTTCTCCTTTTGAGGAAGAGATTGACGGTCCGAAGGTCTACAAAAGGACGAATACCTTTGTTCTTTTTGGGATTCAGAAAGTAGCGGGAATAACCACTACTTCTGAAATCTGAACCCTCTATAGTCCCCTTGGCCAGGAGAGCTGTAACTTCCTCTCTAAGCAAAACAAGATGAGCCTCCGCCAACCATTCTTGAGATGGCAGTAAAGGAGGAGGAAAAGATAGAAAAGGGAGGCAGTAACCATCTCGAATGATCTGCAAGACCGAGTTGTTCGATGTTATGGACTGCCAAAGGAGGAGATGATGTTGGATTCTTCCTCTAACTAGACACCTATGGTCTTGCAGAACCAAATTAGGAAACTTGGAGCCTGCAGCTGCCGGGGGTGGGTGGCAGATGACTTCTGGCTACCATTCCCACGAGGTCGGAATGTACCGCGTCCACACCCTCGCACAACTTGGGAAGTCTGTGCAGGGCAGTCGCTGGGGTGTGGCGGAGGCGGTTGAAAGCCCTTTCCATTGTCACGAAAGGCACACTGGGGACGAGGTGTCACAGAGGACCAAGGACCTGGCCATAGCCCGCAAATCCTTGAAGCTCTCCAGCGCAGATTCTACCTTTTCTCCAAAGAGATGAGTCCCATCGAAGGGCATGTCCATGAGGTTGGCCTGGATATTCCCCAAAAAGCCAGATGTTCTTAGCCAGGCATGGCGCCGCAAGGCCACCATTGAAGAAACCGCTCTACCCAGCGAGTCAGTCGTATCCAAACCACACCGAATGGTAAACTTAGCAGCATCTCTCCCATCTTTCACTGCCTGGGAGAGCACGGCCCAGGCCTCCTCCGGGACCTGAGGCAGCACTTGCGCAACTGTTTCCCAAAGGGTGTGCGAGAAACGGCCCAAAAGGCATGCAGTGGAGTGCGTGCCGGCAACCAAAAAAGATGGCCGCCCAATAGTTTCCTCCGCGGGAGTTGAGGAATTTTTTCTTCACGGTTGGGTGGTCTTGACTCGTCCACATGTGCGTCTTCAGGAAACTATGTCGGACGCGGAGGGGTAAGCGTTTAGACCTGAATTTGGTCCTTCGCTCGTCTTTTTTTTTTTTGCTTTTGCCTGCCGCTCCCGCCGCGTCAGGAAATGCTACCACCATTTTGAGCAGTTCTTAGACTGTTTTGATTTATAACTCAAGAGTTATTCTTCTCCCAACTTTGCCCTTTTTTTTTTTTCGGTGGCGTATACTGTTCTTTGCTGAGGGTACTTCGTCATCCACCCCATTGTGCTCCATTTTCTGACTGACGCCTTGTGGAAAATCGGTGCACCTCTCGCAGTGTATTGCTGCTACTGGTTTAAATAGTTCTCTCAAGGCGGACCGTTGCTATCAAGTTGCAATTTAACAATGGATACTGCACACTCCTCTAAGTCCTTGGCTTCTATCTCTAATGTTACTGCACCTAAAGAGTCAGGAGGTGGTGCCAATAAAAGGGTTTAAAAGATCCTTCCTCACCTATGAAAATCCCACTACCCTGGAAGACATTATGGAGGAGCTAAGGAATATGAGACCCTTCATAGTGGAGACAAGTGCGTCCTTAGAGCGAATTGAGGAAAAGGGGTCCGTTCTTGATTCAAGGCTCACTGAGGTAGAGTAGCGGGTCAGTGACGCACAGGATGTTGCTGCGAAAGTCTCCTACTTGACCAAGGAAGTTACACAGCTTAAGAGGCTGGCTGAAGATTTAGAAAACCGTAATCGTCAAAATAATTTGCGCATTTATGGTATTACGGAAGGTTCGGAAGGACAGGATATCATTATATTTCATAAGTTGCACATTCCAAAAATTTTTGGCTTGAAATCTTCAGTTGAATTGAATATCCAGAGGGCCCATAAAATTGGTCCTTCCCCTTCTGCATCACCCACTAGACCCAGAGGGATTATTGCTTTGCTTCTACAATATTCTGATGTTAAGGCAGTCCTCACAACGGCCAAACAACGTAGGCAGATGCTCTGGTCTGGACATAAAGTGTTTAAAGTCAGGATGTGTCCAAGACCACTGCCACGAGGCGCAAAGAATTTTTGGACTTGACACCGGTATTAAGATCTATGAATGCTCGGTATGGGCTTATTCACCCTAGCTTTTTAAGGTTACTTATAAAGACAAGACGACCAACTTCGAAGCTGTTCATCCATGAGCATAAGGGAGAAGACAATGTACTCAGCAAAAAACGATTTGCTTTGCCCATATTTTTATGCTTCTTATTGCTTTTGATGTTCCTTTTCAGGTTCTGCTCTCCCTGGGTCCATTGGAGTTTGCTGTAGTATCCGCCGATGTCCATCTACCCTCACTCTCGGCTTTGTGCAATTGTCATATCAATATTTTCCTGTATGGTAAATCTGTTTGATGTTTTTTGTTTATTTGAACATAGTAGTTTTTCTCTGTTACACGTTTCTTATTTAGTGGCTGCCCCAGACTATTTGTTGTGTACCTATTCTCTTCCTTGGCTCCTTTCTGGGCTGGTCAGTTTCTGTCTCGTTCCCCCTAATCCACTCTATTAACCTTCTTGTTTCTCCTTTACCATAACGACTATGAATAAAGTCTTTCGACTTTGTCATCTTTTCATTTCTCTTCACATTGGGGAGTTTTTTCTTCTCCCTACTATCTTGCGTCCTTTCTCAAATCTTTCTCTTTTCTTCCTTTCCCTTCCAACTATTTTATGCTGCTTTATTCTCTTTATTTACCACCCTGCTTTTTGCTAATCCATCCATTTATAGTTCTTTCCAATTGCCTGGTTTTTTGATTTTTAATCAAAGGTTACCAGTTATTGTTTTATTTTCTATCGTTAATTTCTGTGTCGTTTCCTGGGATGTAAAAGGTGTCCGAAACCCTGTTAAAAGACAGAGGGTACTACGCATCTTTCCAAGCTGAGATGCCACATTGCCTTCCTACAGGAGTCGCACCTTAAGGATAATGATATTGAATGGATGCTCAAACAATGGGTGGGTTTGGTATTTAGTTCCTCTGCTGTTAACAATAAGAATGGTGTTTTAATTCTGTTACATAAATTTCTGCATATTCAGTTGCTCACTAAACCCATGATGATGCTGGTAGATGGTTATTATTGAATATGAAAATTAATGATTTTCCTTTCTCACTCTGTAATGTCTGTCTACGGCCCTTCAGGGGTTGATTCCCAATTTTGGGATTGTTTTTCCTCTCTCTTATCTGCCTGTTCTTCGGATAATTTTATAGTAGGAGGTGATTGTAATCAACTAATAGACCCTTTTTTAGACAGTCGTTCCTAGGTTAGATATATTCCCAATAAAATGCAAAAATCCTTTGAGAGGGCTATCTTCTCCAGAGGTCTAATTGACACATGGAGAATAGCCCATCCAGACATGTTAGAATTCACATACTTCTCTCCTGTACATGCCTCACATTCCAGAATAGACTATTTATTTGTTACACAACATGTTCTCCAGTCTGTATCAAATGTTGAGATAGGTTCCATTTTAATTTCTGACCATGCTCCTGTCATTTTAGATTTGGACACCTAATGACATTTCCCGCTCTAATAGATGGAGATTTAACAATGCACTACTGCTAGATAAACTGACGCTTTTACACGCTTCACCAAATTATTTTTTGCCGTTAACCTTACTGTTGACTCACAGTTTAATTATATACATGATGCTTTTAAAGCAACTGCTAGGGGATTTGTTATAGATTTTAGGGCACATGCATCAAGCCTGCATTGTTATGTTTCAAATAGGT
>CAWUFW010001076.1:3000000-3195324 GCA_963921515.1 Calotriton arnoldi
CACTGATGTCGCCAGGAAATACGGTGCAATGCACAGACACAACACCTATTCACAGTCTGTGTGAACTAGCCCACTGGTGCAGTAAGCAAATGTCAGTCAGATGTGTGACCACAGACAACGCACATCACAAAGTGAAGCACAGGTTTATTACACATTTGCAACATGTTGTAACCACTACAGATGCAAGGTAATCCCACCTGGCAGTGGGCACACAGTCAACAAGTGTAGAAGGAAGGAAGTCCATGGGTGTGGCGCACATCACCTGTAGGGAAACGACAGCTACCACCCTGGAAGTTGAATCACGGTGTTGGGGGATCACAGTTGACCAAACAACTCTGAAAGTACCCTGTGAAGGACAGAAATGACACACAGTCAAAAGCACTGAAGAACAGGACAGAACTGCAATACTCATGCCCAATACATGTCACAAGATACCCACCCAGAACCAAGTTAGCATGTCAACACTATTGGGGAGTACAGACTACCTGTAAGGACACATCGCTGCACGCATACAGTCATGTAGCACATGGACACACTCAAACAGCACCAGAGCACCACCAACACATATCATGCAAACTCACATCATTGACATGACATCTCCGGATACTCACATTCAGCTGAAGAAGTTGGTGATGAGCTGTGTGCGGACATCACCCTCATCATCATCATCATCACTGGCATCGTGGTCCAGGCCAGGATCCTCCACAGGTGGCGGATGTTGGTCATCGTCATCCAGGATGAGAGGCAACTCCTTCCGCACTGCCAGGTTGTGTAGCATGCAGCAGACGATGACAATCTTGCACACCTTTGCTGGGGAATATGGGAGGGCCCCTCCTGTCTTGTCCAGGCAGCGGAAGCGGCTCTTCAGGAGACCAAATGTCCGCTCAATCACTCTCCTGGTCCGACCATGTGCCTCATTGTAGCGCATCTGGGCTGGTGTCACAGGGTTCCTGAGGGGCGTCAGCAACCACGGCATGTTGGGGTATCCGGAGTCACCTACATACGGACAATTGCACATTAGCTGAGTTGGAAAAGAGGGTGGAATACTACATTGCAGATCACACACAATGGTACAAAGTCAGTACACACTGACAAGCCAGGCACGCTGGTTCCGCATCTGTGACATCATCCTCGGGATGCGACTACTCCTCATCACGTAGGCATCGTGTGCAGAACCGGGGAAATGGGCACACACGTGTGAGATGCTCATATCTGCAAGACATACCACCAGTGCATTGACCGAATGGTAATGTTTGCGGTTCCTGTATGCCTGCTCATGTGCCTGTGGTGGTACCAAAGCCACATGTGTCCCATCAATGGAGCCAATGACATGCGGCATCCTCCCCAGGGCATAGAAGTCACTCTTGACGTCAGTGAGTTGTTGAAGTTTAGGGAAATAGATGTACTGGTTCAGGTATCTCAACATAGCCTCCAAAACATCGCGCAGCACAGGGCTGAACATGGTCTGTGACATCCCACCAGCAGACGCCACAGTGTGTTGAAAGGTACCGGTGGCAAAGAAGTGCAGGGCTGCCATCACCTTCACCTTGGGGGTCAGCGCTGTGGGGTATGTCCGGCCAGGTTGCAAATGTGGGGCCAACCGCACCGTCAATTCCTCAATCAGCGGCCTGGTGAAGCGGTACCGTCGGATGCAGTCCCGTTCCACCATGGATGCAAGGTCAGGGAATGGTCTAAGGACAGCTGGTGCCCTGCAGTGCATAGGTGAAGAAAGAAAGATTGTCAGTCACCCCACATATGTGGCATTGACCATACTCAATATCACATGATACATCATTGTGAGACACAAGTACATGATGTGTGCTGTACCGTAAGGACATGTATGGCACCTACATGGCCAACATCTAACACCACAGTTCAACAAGTGTCGTCAACAAGTCCCAGGTTGTGCCATGGGATATCATTAGGCTGTGTCACTGTTCCCATGACCTGCTGTCACGTTCCAAACACACACCACAGTGACATGTGAGGACAGATGTGCCCCATGCATCACAGCTCATTGACAGGTAGAATCCCAGGGACCCTGTATTGCCACATGGACACTGGCATGACATGGTGCATCATGAATACACCACAGCAAAACAACTATGAGCCCCACAGCTAGTGGTCCCTTTTGCCTCTGCAGGACAGACATGGACGTCTGTGACACACACACGCACAACATCAAAGTCCATGCACGAACAACGTGGATGTGGAGACTGTCCCCCATTGTGCACATGAAATCAGAGACATTGTAAACACACGTCCCACATGGGACTCAGGGGGTATGTGACATGACATACACATACACAACCTGGAAATGTGACCATGCCACATGCTCTGAACTGAACAGTTGCACATCACAGTGGACATGTGCACAACACACAAAGGATTCTGTCCCCATGAACACATGCACAGCCTGGGAGTGGCTGCCCCCAAGTGCCACCCCTAAAACCACATGTTGACCCCCATACACGGAAAAGGTAATGCAGCCTTACATGCCTTAGGATACAGTGTGGACAGGCTGTGCTGTTGTAGGTGTGCCCCAGAGTCCCTGGAACGTAAATGTGGCTGGCATACGTTCATCTGTGACAGGCATGGTGACATATGCCAGTGACATGTACAGGGACGCGTTGTACAGCAATGGACCAATCGGTGCGCACGCATTGGCCATTGCATACAATGTGAGCGGGTACGCGTTGTACAGCAATGGACCGATCGGTGCGCACGCATTGGCCATTGCATACAATGTGAGCGGGTACGCGTTGTCATCCGATGTACGCGTTGTACAGCAATGGACCGATCGGTGCGCACGCATTGGCCATTGCATACAATGTGAGCGGGTACGCGTTGTACAGCAATGGACCGATCGGTGCGCACGCATTGGCCATTGCATACAATGTGAGCGGGTACGCGTTGTTGTATTCTCCTTAGGGTGTCCATAACAGGCTTTCCAAATATCATGTCCTTATATAGGCACAATTCGCCATGCCCTTATATAGGCATAGAATCCCAGGCCTTATTTAGGCATTAAACCGTGCACTCCAAATACAGGCATGGTCTCTGACATCCGTCCACCCTAACGTCACAACGAGTTCATGAAGAACAGACCCTTAGGCTGCGGGAGTTTCCCTAGCCCAGGACTATTGATTTCTTCAAGGCCTCATATATTATGCATGAACCATTATTCCTTAGGGGTTCATCCATGACGTCTTTCGCTACCCAATTCACGTCAATGCTAACATTCCTAAGGTACTCTCAGGTATAAATATACCTTCCCTAGCCCTTGTAAACTAGAGGAGACCTCGACTTCAGAGGAGCCCGTATCCCGGCCTGACGCACTGAGAAGACGCTGCCATTCCCTGCATGCAGAGAGCCCAGCTTCCAGCTTCCAGTGATCTGACTTCCCTTGCGGGGTGTTGGAGTTCGAGTCTGGCAAAGAGATTCCAACCTCTCTCATTCTTCACGTATGGAGCTGATAAGAACCTAGAGGGACTCTTGGCATACTAGGCATACTAGGCTTAAACATACTCTTAGTATACCATAGTAAGGAATACTTCACCTACTTCATACCTCGTCCTACACCTAGGTTAGGTTAGGTACATTGGGGTAGAACTAGCTTAGCACCGCATCGTATGAGTACTCGCATTTTTAGTCTGTGTTATTTATGTAACAGCATTTGTACTATAAGATAATGCTATCGCAGTATTATTTATTTCTACTGCTCACCCTGTACATTATTTATCTCGCATACTGTCTTGTGATCGTAACAGCACATTATACTTACACCAGAAACAAGACTGTTCAATAAATCTTTTATTGAAAACGCCTGTCTATTATTTCTGTGTAACTCTGAGGAAAACTAAGCATGCACGATTGAGCTGAGTGAAATAGTTATCTAGTGTTTCCACGACTCTGGGACACGTTCTGATTCTAAAAGGGAAACATATTGGTCATGTTTTGCGGCTGCCAGAAACTACTCCCTTCTTGTTGTCAAGGAGTTTCTAGTGGCCTCTGAGCTAGCTGGCACAAGTAATTAAGTTTAATATACTCGATAGGGACATACCGACCTTAGTCCTATGTCAAACCTATAGGATATATTATTCCAATGCGCAGAGCCTATTAGGGAAATAGGAGCTACACTACATGGCGCCCAACGGTTTGGTTAGGCAGTAATTCAACGTTAGATACTGAGTAACTCAGCCGTGCTTTTTCTCTCAAGACCCCTACCCATATACTCCAAAAAGACGTCTGGAATGGGCAGGGTTAAGTATCCACCAAGGCTACATAGGGAAGCACCCTATATATTAGCTGTTTGGTTTACTCAACGTTGAAGGATACAGTGTTCCACAATATTGTGCACCTTATCTTTGTTTCCTTGAAACGTGCTTCTACATTTTTCAAACAACAAAATGCCTGGCTCCGACAATGAAACCGGAGACGGTGTGGCTGCGGCTGATCCAGCCCAAGCAACAATTTTTAACTTTACCGGTTTAAATGAAACCGAGGAGGGTGTTATAAACATCCCTCAAAACATAAGAAGAGCCATCACTCTAAAACTTATAAAACATGGCCTATCGCCAAGAGGAGGTAGAGCAGTTTTCGTGATAGAGGCACATGAATCATTTCAGACAGAGGTATTCTATTCATGGGTACTACTTCCTGAATGCAATCCAACATCACAAACATTTCACTTCTACAAAGAAGATGATCTACCAGAGGAATACATTCCTTTCGAGGATATTGAAATTCCATTAACATACCAGGAGCATCAGCTCTGGTTTAAAGGCGCCCTAAAACATCACAAAAACATCACCAGGCTCGGTCCACTAGGTAGACCAGGAGCAACATGGCCGATTTTAGCCGGCTACACACCTCATCCTGAACTGGATATAATGACAGATGAGGAATTACATACTCAAATAAAAGAGTTAATAAAAATTTACAGACAATTGGTCCAATATGTCATGCGGACTTTTACAGTCCGACCACCATTGACATATCCAAATCCAACTCCCCAACAGGGGAATACACTAAAAATTACACCACAGACTCTCAACTCAGTCATGGGTAAAATGCCCACAAAACGTGAGCAAATTCCATTTTGGATAGCTCAAAAATTACTCAAATCGAAGCAGTATTTCCAAATACTAGCCCGCATGAGAAACACAGAATCCTAACAATCAGTTTACCAATGGGGATCACACCACAACTGGAAGACTGCACCACTTGGGGCTCAGTCTTTACTGCCATCTATACTAAAACACATGGTATTCCACCAATTGCGGTAATACCTGATGTCCTAAAACAAATTCAAAACGAATATGGGGCAGAGCCTGCTCTAAATTTAGGTATGAAATTACTGAAACATTTCGACCAGGTCTCAACAATAATATTATCTAATATTAAAGGAGAGGCAGCAGCAGTTGCGATCCGCCAAAAATTGAGGGAATTCGATGTTACAGAACATCAAACTGAGCTACCCAGAATTATAGAACAATCTTATGCAGAATTAGGCAGAGATAGTTTGGGTGGAAGACCACTGAAACCAAAACTATCTGAAAGTCCTGAGAAGGACTCAATAAAACAAACTCCTACATCTTCTAAAAAGAAGTGGGAGTCTACTAAACAAAAATCAAACGAGAAACGTTCTCAATCCCGAGGTAGGTCTCCTCAAAAGGAGCCCTCTGAAAGGAGGTATAACCTCAGAAATAGGGATAATTTGAGAAAACCTGATAGGTATCAAGATACTGATACACGTTCCTCTCGTCCCTTTCAGATCTCATCACAGACTTCGGAAAGAAGAGGACGATCAGAACATAAAGAAGAACGCGTGAAATCGAAAGACGACAAACACGCTCCAAAAAATAAAACAAAACCTCAATTCTCCAAAAAGAAGGTAGCAGGTCTGAAGATCAGACATGCCGAGAATACTGAGAACACAACTCAAGAACGGAGAATGGGCTCAGACCATGCTGGACAGTGCAGCAGAAGTCACAATAGTTCGCCAGAACCTGAGGGAACTTCTGGAGATAGTGGACTTGAATGAGTACATCACAGTAGAGACTGTAGACACCAGGGTTAGTACTCCACAAAAGTTATATGAAATAACACTCCGGATGGAGGGAGACAAACCTAGACAGGTGAAAGCACTTTTTGGGAAAGACTATCAAGGGGCTATGACATACTTCTAGCAGAAAAGGACTGGCCACCACAATTTGTCAGGGAGTGCCCACATGGCGAGGACATTATTATGCCTGCCTTCTCCAACAATATTCCAATAAACTTAAAATATACATATGCCAGGAAATGGGCAATAGCCCAGGCCTCAGCATTATATAAAAATCATGTAGGATGGGATGAGGACTCACCTCACCATAAAATACATCTGAAACATGAACCAACTGCACAACGGCAGTACCCTGTAAAGCAAGAAGCTAAAAAACAGGTCAGGGAGATCTTAGATCAACTTGAATATCAAGGGGTGATTGAAACATGCACCTCCTCAATGAACAATCCTTTGTTTCCTGTCTCCAAACCAGACAATACATATCGTCTAGTTTTGGATTACAGACACCTAAACACTTGTTCTAAAACTTTTGCAGTGCAAAATGCACATAGCACAGCATTAATGAATAACATTGTGCGTAAAAAATATAAAACAACATTAGACATCTCAAATGGTTTCTTTTGTCAAAACATAGCACCTGAAAGCAGGTACTTAACAGCATTCTCCATAATGGGGACCCAGCGTCACTTTTGTCGACTCCCACAAGGGTTCAAGAATAGCCCCGGTTTATTCTCAGCGAGGGTAATGGAGTTACTACAAATTTATGACAATGAGGCATTGTCCTATGTCGATGACATATATCTGACAGACGATGACCTGGACAAACACTTGAACAGGGTGAGCACCATTATACTGGGTTTCGCCTCTGAGGGCTACAAGTTCAACTTTAAAAAGTCCAGAATTGCCCATCTCAATGTCCTATTTCTAGGATATGAGCTTTCAAGTGAAGGCAAGAGCTTGGCAGCTAACTTTTTAGAAAAGTGTGCGCTGCTCCAACCTCCAAAAACGCTAAAAACTTACAATCCATCCTGGGTTTCCTAAATTTTGGAAGAACATACATTCTAAATTATGCAGAAAGGGTTAAACCTCTCTACGCATTAATCAAACCTGATTTTTCAATCAAACACTGGACACATGAACACACAGAAATTTTGCGTTCACTCCAGGCTAACATGTTAGCAACAAATCACTTACAAACACGCGTAAGTCAATGTAATTTGGTGATCCGAATAATTTCGGGTCAAAGCGGATTCACCTACTTAACTTTCAATGAGGGTGAGAAAATACCAATCGCATACAAATCCCATTTGTACACACAAGCGGAAATGCGCTTCAGTTCAACTGAAAAAATTCTGACAGCAGTTCAAACCGCTGTAGCAAAAGAAAGAGCCTTAGCCCAAGGGAAACGCATTATTGTCGTAACCCCAGTACCGGCTTTAGAAGCGGTCACAAAAGCAAGCATTCCAAATGCTAAAGCATTACATCCTAGATGGATACAATGGGTTAATTCTCTTGCTGCAACAGATGTTGAATATGTTTTTGATCCAGATTTAAAAACACAAGCCTTCCTGCAGTATGAACATGAATGTCCCCTGCCTACTGAAATTCTGCCTCTCGATCAGTACGAATTTATAATTTACACTGACGGATCCGCACAACCCGCAATCGGGAGTAAGCAAGCTTACAGTGCAGCATGTGCAATCGTTAAAGGTCGCATGCGAGATGGCATCTTCAGACCTATGGTCACAAAAACGAAGTCTCTAGGAGATTGTACAGCTCAGCGAGCTGAACTACAAGCATTCAAACTGGCACTTGAAACTACAGATCGCGAATTCCCACACTAATCGTGTGCGATTCTTTTTACTGTGTACAGTCGTATAATGAATATATACAAAACTGGCTTGAAAATGGTTTCAAAGATGCGAAAGGTGGCACAATAAAGCACAAAATGCTTTGGGAACAAGTAGTTCAGTTGAAAAACGAACTACCAAAGGCTCACGTGATACACACACTGAGTCATCAACGTGATGGCGTTCACGTTGCAGGGAATTCATTGGCTGACGAAGCCGCAAAGGGGGCTGTGCAAACGGCTTCCGTAGCTGCGATCACTCGTTCAAAAACAAAAATAGACGGTGAGATAATGTTGGCTGTCAAAGCTTCAAGCAAAGGCAGCAGTGCAGCGTTACCAAAAAAGTTTCCACTCAAGTACTCTTATGTAATTGATGCGAACAACGTTCCTTTTGCTCGAATCCCTAGAGTGGGGGAAAGGGTAATACCAAACATGGAACGTAGAGCAGCCTTGATTTATGAAACGCATTTGGGGGAGGGTCTGTCACATCAAGGGATCTCTAAAACAATCTTGACGTTAAAAGAGATGTACTAGTGGCCTGGAATGAATACAGAAATTCACATATTTATCAACAACTGCTTAGACTGTAAATTACAGCGAGAGAGCCACCAGACACCATGCTGCGAATGCGGCAGCCCAGTACAGACACCACTGTTAGACAGCATTCGACTATCTACGCGCCAGCGTCCTACTGGACAAAGGCATTCCCACAAATACTGAATCTAGGTTCCTATGGTTATGGCCTCAGCGCTCAGCTGACGCTCGAACTGTTATAAAAGATTTGCGAGTCTTTATCGGCATATACGCAATAGGCACGCTACATTCTGACCAGGGTCCTGCGTTTAGCTCTCGGGCTTACAAAGACGCCATGACCAGTCTGGGCGTTACATTGCTGTACTCCTCTCCATTCCATCCTGAGGGAAATTCGGTTGTGGAAAGGAAAAACTGGGACATAAAGCAGTCTATAACAGCTAGAGTATTAGGCTCGGGTGACGGGTGGGTCAAACACCTTAGTGGAGTTCAACGTGCACTTAATAACCTGCCAAGAAGTTCTCTAGGGGGGGTCACTCCATATGAGGTCCTATTTGAGACAAGAATGTGGGTGCCAGACTTAGAAAACGTAGGCACAGTGGTGGAAAATAAACCCTTTGATATCAAAGATCGTTTGGCTGTTTTACAGGACTTAAACAAATTAAGAACGAAACAAAGCAACGTATTCCTACAGTCAACAACCACTGGGGATCAACCGGCTGTCCCAGCAAGGCCTGTCTGGATTCCAAAAGTTGGGGATCTAGTCAGGGAAAAAATTGCGGACAAGAAGGAATTTGGACCTTCTTACAGACAACCAGTACCTGTCCTAGCAGTTCAAGGAACAAGAACAGTACTACTGCCGCCCCTTGCTGGAAGAAAGGAGAAAAGATTTGTGTCCATCGACCTCATCAAACCACAGTATGTGGCCAATACTAAATAGTAGGCCTCGTGGACTCCGACCTAGTAGCAAACGCACTCCTCTCGCTACTATCCAAGAGGTTCATACTGAAAGACTGATAACAATCGAGAATTCAGCTGAAACAAATGAAGGACTATGCAACAACGCTATGGAACTCATCCCTCTTGAAGAACAAGTAACAGTTCGTCCAAATACACCTGTCTACACCAACGTGGCAAGTGATGAACTGGTTCCAGTGATTTCTACAAATCCTGATGCAATTCAAACAATTGACAGAACTGCTTCTGGCTATTTCATTAACTTTGATACGTTCTCAGAAGATCCGAGTGAACCTGAAATTCAAGCAGCAAGTACAAGACTTTCTTCATTTTCTGAAAAAGATTTATTTGGTTTCTCCATGGATTGAACTCTGGATTACATCTGGACTTTTTGTTTTCCTGCTCTGGCTAGCTTTGGTAACAACAGTAAGCGTGCTTATAAGTGGCAGATACATCCATGTGAACACTGAAGGAAAAGACGTAAACGTACTTTTGAAACCTCATAAATCTTCCCATCGTGAAGCAAGAGACTTGTTATCAGTGAACATCACAGCTGTTCCTATACACGATGGTATAGTGTGGGACAAAACAGATTTTGATATATTCGGTCCGACGGAAGAATTGAACATTCCACATTTGTTTAAAATTTCACTAAGTGATCTAATCACGTCCAGTACCTATTCTGATGATTGGGACTTTGAGACTGTGACTGACATAATGTTTGACCTAGAAAAATCTGCTGCATTTTCTAAACATGAATATTTAGAGGGTTCATCAGACTATGAACAAATGTATTGTTATAATCACTATGGTCATCATTTTTTGCATAAATCTGCATATCCAAGAAATGTGTTTATGTTTAACCAATGGGAACATTGTCCTACACCACCTAAAGGTAGTTCAAAAACATTTGCTAATAAGTTTCCATATTTTTCAGGATACAATACATCTGAACCAGAAATGTTTTACTATAAAAATGTAAAGAAGACAGGGATGAAAATTATGTTAACAAATACAAAACAGATTTATTCTGCATTTTTTAATGCCCAACTGTCTAGACAGGGTTTCGACTTTTGGAAAGACACAATTGACACAAAAACGTTGTGGGGTACTAAAGAATGGCAAGTACAGGGGATAGAAGCTTTATTTAGAGCCTGCATCATCCCTGAACAAATAATGTTTTTGAATGAAACTATCCAACAAACATCTTGTCTTGGATTGGCCAAGATAAAAGAGATGAATACACCTTCTGTACCAACTCCTGCAAAAAATAACGAAACACAGGCAGTGGTGACAGTTGACAATATACTACAACTCAACAGATCTAATCCTGATTGGAAAAAATGGTTGATCTGGCCCACAGACACGAATAACTGTCAGGAAAGATTCCTGAATAAAACTCAGGGCTTTACTATTCATAGGCCAGACCCAAGATACGTCCAAAGACAAAATCCGGGGGTAGTAACAACATACAGTGTAGGGAAGTTATGCCTCGATTGGCTGCATACATCTACACTACAGGATGTGAAACAACACTTATCCTTACTTGCAGAAGACGCAGACCTTAGGGATTTCTTGCTTGGACCAAGAAAACCGCGTCAAAAACGTTTCATATATGCCGGCATTTATGCTGCTTATAATGAAGCTTGGAAGGTGTCACAGATAGAGGCCGCAGAACGAATACGTGAACTTGATCGTATTAATTTAGAGAAAACACTCTCTGTGGTCGACAATGGGTTATCAACTTTGTCCTCCAGAATTTATTCACTGGACGGCATTGTATCCTCTGCTATCGACATTCTAGAACAGGATTTGGCGATGTTACAACAAGGCCAATCTCAATTACGTTCTATTATGTTATTAAGCTGGACGCTGCAATCATTGCGAGCGGGCTATGTGCCTTGGCGTTTCATCAACACAACGGCTCTGTTTGCAGAATACAATCTAACTGATAAACAGATCAAAATGGCACAAAGAGGAGCGAAGTATACAGTGCTGAGCATTGAAAAACTGGAAAAGTTACCATTCACAGTGGCAGAAAAACCAGCTACAGAATGGCTTATTCATGGAAAAATTACACTACCTGTGACTACTTTTCAGTTTCAGTATTGCCTCAGACAAATGCAAGCAGGCAAATATGAAAGGTTGGGTAAGGAATACATTAAAACATCGTGGGATTTACCGTATACATATAGATGTTGGAGTGGGGATCTTGAAGTGTTTTTGAGCGGTTCAAACTGTAAACTTGCACTGAGTGGTTCACTTATATGTCAAGACATTTCCTTGCACGGGGCTTGTAATGGTTCTGTGGCAAATTTGTCTTGCCATCAGCAGGGTACACCAGCTGCTGTGATTAATCCAGCGTTCGGACAACTTTCTAATGGGAGTTACCTCATGTTGAATGATCAGAGTTGCTGTGGCATGCTGCCAGGTATCCCATATCTAGTAACGGTCAACTCCAGGGTCACTTGCTGTATGCAAGTATTGTTTCCCCCAATAGACACAGTCAGGGAGTCGCTTCTATGGCCTTCGCTGAAAGTCTCTTTTATAAGATTTGATACTCTAAGCAGAATGAAAGCCATGCTTTTACAGCAAACAGTGCCTTTGACCTCGGCCAAAGAAACCTATGATCTACAAGTAGCAAGGACTTCGGCTGAGATACAGACTTTAATACGTACAAACTGCCCTATACATTTCGTGGAAATGATAGGACGAATTTTCAACATGTCTGATACAACCGGAATTGTACATGTATTTAAGAGCATCTGCTCAGATCTGTTAGCACCTTTCCAGGCAATACTCGGAATCATCCCGAACTTTGCACATTCGGTGTTTGGTGGAATACCATTAATTCTAGCACTTGTTGCCGGAATTCTATTTCTCTTCCTGCTGTTGCGCTATGGCCAGCCAATTCGCCGACATCACTCCGAGCGACATGGAGAAAGCTCTCCTTGAACGAAAGTGCCGTGAGCAAATAGTACAGCTTTTGGGCATAAATCGTCTACGGGACCTTAATACCACGTGGTTCCTGTCATTTAGTCCAATCTGCCAAGATTGCATCTTACCTGTTCTACGATGCCTGCTATGCGGTGTAGAATGCGTGTTGGACACCTGTCTAACATTTCCATCGGATGCGCCAACGGACGTCGATACTCTGCTGGACCAGATAACGGCCCATGCTATGTGTTGTCCCCAGCGGCTTCCTATCCTGATGTCAGCATTCATTGAGATCTCACAGACGCTTCCGGCTGCTGCTGAGGTACGAGAAAGAACTACAGGCACACAGGTAACAACGGACGCGAACATTGCGACAATTGAAAGCAATGCTTCACATCTCTGTGCGATTAACCTGCTTCACGAGGTGTTCCAACTCACACCAACTACAGTGGATGATGTTTTGTCTATAGAAATAGATGATCTAATGTTTACACCAGACCCGTAAACTGACTCTGATTCAGCATACAGTGTTCCAGAAATACAGCAACAATTTGGCCTTCATTTTTCAAAAACTTGGAACTCTACCAAAATTGAACTTTTTCCCATTTTTCAAACGAAAAATGGTACTTCAATCTGCTTAAAGTAGAACTAGCCTTATAGTACAGACTTGGCGGTCCTTCCACAGACATTTAGTCATCTTATGTGTCTAAGAAAAGTTCATTTGATTTTCATGACATGAAATGACTTTTGATTTTTGAGAAACTTATCGATCATTTTTTGTCACATGTAAATATTACTGCTTATTTCATTCCAATTGCATTTATTTTTGAATTTTATGCCTGAAATGATAAGCAATGCTTCAAATGTACAGTACCTTTTTGCATTCTAATATGTTTCTTTTCTTTTTTAAATGCCTTTTTTAAAATGGTTTTATGAAATATTTTAGAAATATGCGGTACTCCATTTTTTATGTTTAGCATTTTAAATATTTAGCATTTATGTATTATCGTATACACGAAAGAGGAGTGGGTGTTGTATTCTCCTTAGGGTGTCCATAACAGGCTTTCCAAATATCATGTCCTTATATAGGCACAATTCGCCCTGCCCTTATATAGGCATAGAATCCCAGGCCTTATTTAGGCATTAAACCGTGCACTCCAAATACAGGCATGGTCTCTGACATCCGTCCACCCTAACGTCACAACGAGTTCATGAAGAACAGACCCTTAGGCTGCGGGAGTTTCCCTAGCCCAGGACTATTGATTTCTTCAAGGCCTCATATATTATGCATGAACCATTATTCCTTAGGGGTTCATCCATGACGTCTTTCGCTACCCAATTCACGTCAATGCTAACATTCCTAAGGTACTCTCAGGTATAAATATACCTTCCCTAGCCCTTGTAAACTAGAGGAGACCTCAACTTCAGAGGAGCCCGTATCCCGGCCTGACGCACTGAGAAGACGCTGCCATTCCCTGCATGCAGAGAGCCCAGCTTCCAGCTTCCAGTGATCTGACTTCCCTTGCGGGGTGTTGGAGTTCGAGTCTGGCAAAGAGATTCCAACCTCTCTCATTCTTCACGTATGGAGCTGATAAGAACCTAGAGGGACTCTTGGCATACTAGGCATACTAGGCTTAAACATACTCTTAGTATACCATAGTAAGGAATACTTCACCTACTTCATACCTCGTCCTACACCTAGGTTAGGTTAGGTACATTGGGGTAGAACTAGCTTAGCACCGCATCGTATGAGTACTCGCATTTTTAGTCTGTGTTATTTATGTAACAGCATTTGTACTATAAGATAATGCTATCGCAGTATTATTTATTTCTACTGCTCACCCTGTACATTATTTATCTCGCATACTATCGTGTGATCGTAACAGCACATTATACTTACACCAGAAACAAGACTGTTCAATAAATCTTTTATTGAAAACGCCCGTCTATTATTTCTGTGTAACTCTGAGGAAAACTAAGCATGCACGATTGAGCTGATTGAAATAGTTATCTAGTGTTTCCACGACTCTGGGACATGTTCTGATTCTAAAAGGGAAACATATTGGTCATGTTTTGCGGCTGCCAGAAACTACTCCCTTCTTGTTGTCAAGGAGTTTCTAGTGGCCTCTGAGCTAGCTGGCACAAGTAATTAAGTTTAATAACTCGATAGGGACATACCGACCTTAGTCCTATGTCAAACCTATAGGATATATTATTCCAATGCGCAGAGCCTATTAGGGAAATAGGAGCTACACTACAGCGTTGTCATCCGATGTACGCGTTGTACAGCAATGGACCGATCGGTGCGCACGCATTGGCCATTGCATACAATGTGAGCGGGTACGCGTTGTCATCCGATGTACGCGTTGTACAGCAATGGACCGATCGGTGCGCACGCATTGGCCATTGCATACGATGTGAGCGGGTACGCGTTGTACAGCAATGGACCGATCGGTGCGCACGCATTGGCCATTGCATACAATGTGAGCGGGTACGCGTTGTCATCCGATGTACGCGTTGTACAGCAATGGACCGATCGGTGCGCACCCATTGGTTATGGCCTGGCATGGCAATGGACGCGTTTTCAAACCTTCAACGAGTCTGATGCAGTGAATTCAGTTGGTCACCCACAACAATGTTGCAAGATTATGGGTCTCATGAAGTTGAACTTTTGAAGGATGCTGTGGGCGTGTGTAAGTGGTGCAATACCATGGATTGGCCAGATTCAGAAGATGCAAACGACTTGGACCTATCACTTTGGACACATGGGACAGTATCTGCCTCTGCAGCACACATATAATGCTGGCTGTTCCCCTGAGAGCTCACTTGCCTGCACCACATGCTCCAGGACGACATCTGCCACCACCACTGCTACTGTATCTGCATCCTCTGGATCCTGCAATGGCACGTACTGTGGAGAGAGCCCCAGCCTTCAGCACTGAGGAGAACCAGGCCCTGCTGGACAGCCTCCTTCCACAGTACAGCAAGCTGTATGGGAAGCCAGGGGAGCAGGTGAGTGTGCTGTCCACTGCCTTACTAAATGTGCATGTTGTCTGACTAGCAAGACTTACAGTCTGCACGCCACTGGCTAGCAGGCTCACTGAGTAGTTGTCACCCCCCATAGTGTGTAGTTACATGCACTGAACAGGTATAGTGCAGTGACAGTGCATTTAAACGAGGTTTTACTCCCCAGGCAATGATACCATGTAGTAACTGCTGGCAAACTGTTCAGAGCCATCGTTGCACTGCCTGTGTACATCATGTGCCCCTGTGATTGAGACATGTATATCCAACTGTGTAATGCACGGATATGTTGCATGTGTAGTAATGGCCTTTTCACTTTGTCATCCTCACAGGTTGATGCCCACCAGAAGCAGAAGATATGGCTGACCATCGTCCGGGAAGTGAGATCCGTGGGGGTCTACAAGCGCCGGATCCGCAACTGCCAGAAGAGGTGGCAGGACCTTCGGGGCTGGACCCGGAGGATCGCACGGGTCCAGCTGAAGCTGTCGCCTCCTCGCAGGAGGGGCGGACACCGGACCCTGACCCCCACATGCTCAGGATCCTGGCAGTGGTCTTCCCTGATCTGGATGGGCAGCTGAAGGCCAGAGAGCAGCAAGGAGGGGTGAGTCCATGACTGCATTGTGAACTTTGTCTGCCATGCTATGTGCCCTCCTCTGGCCTGGTTAAACTTCCACAGTACATCAGTCATGTGGTCCAGGACCCATGTCCCTCAATTGTGCACTGCCCACTCCTCATCTGATACCCAGGTGTGGCCCTTACAGTCAGGGAATTGTGTCACTTGTGTACTGTGTCCTTGCATTTTGCCTAGCTCAAGGTGGGGGACAGCATTTGTTCCCCTGACTCTGTGGTGGGCATCATGGGTGGGTCCATTGCTTACACAATGCCTGTGTCCTGACATGTAATCTGCGTGTTACTTTGATATGTGGTCCAATAGCTGATCTGATTCACCACATGTGCCTGGGGTATTTGGCACACACCCATGCTGCGGGTGGGAACAATGTTTGGGCCTCAGGAGTATGTATATCAAGTGTGTCACACATACTTAGCCACCTGCCTACTGTCCAGGGCTCATCCCTCATTCACGTGGGGCAGGACAGTCATGCCTACTCCAGGCCATACAATACACTTTGTACTCCCACTCCCGTGTATCAGCTGACACGTTGCGCTCAGTGATATGTCCCCTCAGGGTCTGCCTCTGTGTCATTGTGCTGTGGCTTCGTTGTCAGGACTACTGGGGTGTTTCTCGGTTAGGGCTCAGCATGCCACCGGAGATGTGACCATAGGAGACGATACTTGTGTGACACATAGGTGTTTGAACACTTGACCGTGCAGACTGGGGTATGCGAATGTAAAGTTTAGGCCGCTGTTTCCCATTCACAGCAGATTGTGAGGTGCTCAGGTTCCGAGGGTTGTGTTACAGGTCTCCCATATGTCCAATTGGTATGACGTGGACAAATAAGAGTTCAGATGATGTGGTGTGTGGGGGATGGACATGTGCACTTGTCAGCTACAGAACTTGCATTCCCCATGACCTAGGATTGTGACACAGTGCAGACTGTTGTTGTCTGGCTGCCCTGCCCATGTGACTGGAGACAGTGATGTATGACTTAGCAGGCATGCCTGTGCCATGGCATTAAACTTCCAATGGGTGATCCTGCAGGGGAGTGACATGTGCTACATGCACCCCATTGTGGCAATGACTATCAGGACATGGGTGCATCATGGTGTCTGGTGCTGGTATGCATCACATGCATTTCAAAATAGACTCTGGCCATCCCCTTATCCGGACATCTGTACTGACTCAGTGGCAAGAGTTGTGATGTGTGCATGTTCACATACTTCACCGTGTTCTCTGCACTGTCCAACTACTGTGTAGGTGGTGCATGTGTCCACACTGGGGTATTGCCATCCGACAGACACCAGACAGATGGGTGCAAGGCCAGGAGGGATGCGAGTACCATGGTTGACCATCAGACTGACAATTGGCTTCTCCTACTCTTTTTGGGCACTTTTGGCAATGTCCAACTAAGGATGCCGGGGCTTGGTCTGTAATGTGGTGCACCTACTTTGCTGTGTGCGGTCGGTGCAGGTGACTGATGTTTGTCTGTTTCCCTATTGTTTGCAGATACATCCACGGCCACAGGAGGGGACAGCTCCACGGACCAGGAGGAGCCGCAGAGCCAGACTGGGTCAGCAGCCGAAGAGTGGTCGGAGGGACCCAGTGGCACGGAGGGCGAGGGGAGCCACACCAAGGAGTCCTCAGCAGCATCCACCTCAGCTGAGGACCACAGCAGCTCGGAGGATGACTCCCTTGTGGAGGCGGGTGTCAGCAGCCACCACACCCCAGCTAGTGTTGCTGTCCCCGCCACCACCACCACCACCACCACCGCCCTCCCATCGGCTCCCATTCCAGAGGTCCGTGGAGGCTCCCGTGTTCGGGAGCATGTCTCCTTCATGCCAGGCACCACACCCCCTGCCCCTGTGTCCCCTGCTGCCCTGAGTGAGGAGTCTGTGTACCTCCTTCGCCAGCTCCATGTAGGGCAGACAGCAATGCTGAGTGTCCTCCATGCCCACACCACTCTGTTGACTCAGCTGGTGTCGTTCATGGAGGGCATCTCATCGGGCATGTCTGCCCTACAGAGGAGCAATAGGTCCATGGACTCCTCCCTGACGGCAGCAGTGTCCCTCCTCCAACAGTTCCTCACCCCTCCTACCTCTGCCCCATCCACACTCCCCAGCACCCTACCTGTCCCAAGCACACACACACACCGGCACAGGCACCCACCAGCACAGACACAAGCAGCACACAGACACACACGCCAAAATCCAGACACACACGAACGCACAGTCAGGGGACTGAAACCACACTCACAGGGGATGGGGCACAGGCACACACACACGCATCCACGAGCACTGCACAGTCCTCAGATACCTCTCCCTCCAAGGCCCATTCCCATGCCTCACCTGCAACTCCACCTACACAGCGGCTCTTCCTCTCTGACCTAGGCCTCTTCCCCTCCAATACTGCTGATCCAGCATTCAGGGGGAAGAGGAAGCCCACCCACACAGAGGGGACTGCCCCCGGACACCCTCCCCCAGGCGCAGACAGACTGAGGCCCCATCCGCAAGTCCCCCCAGACCCGGAAGAGCAAGACCCCTCCGCCGCCCTGCAGCTCAGGCACCAAGTCTCCTTCCTCCATCCCTCAGGCCCCCACTCCACAGGTGCCCCCACCACACCCTGCCCCAGGTTCCCCCACCCACAGATACACCATCCCCAAAATGATCTGGCCTTCTCCCCCTGCCACTTGCTCTTCTAGCACCACACCCCCGCTGCGCATGTCTGTGCCACTGGTGTGGAGACGGTGTCCTCCCCCTCTGTCCTGCCCACCTTACCTGAACCCCATTCTCCTCCCCTGGAGATGGGCACTGCAGTGGAGTCCACTATCACCCCGTCTGACTTGGGCACTGCAGTGGGGAACCTGTCCACTCCATCTGCACGGCCCACTGCAGTTGTGCCGGCACCCAAACCATCTGAGTCATGCCCCCCAGTTGTGCCGGCACACACCATGTCAGACACCTCCACTGCAGTTGTCAGTGACTCTTCAGCACCCACCACCCCTTCCCTGCCTCCTTCTGGTGAGCCCTGATCCTGTCCCTGCGGTGCCTGGCCTGCCCCCCGTATGCCCCTCCAAGGGGAATGTCCCTGGTGTGTAGCAGTGCAGGCATGCGAAGGGTGACATCTGGTACTGTCACCCTGTTTGGACTCATATTATGGACTGGCCATTGGCCTTTGTTATATTTTTTCTTTCACTTCTCTCACCCAAATGCTGAATAAAGCAACTTTCTGTTCTCTAGTGGTTTTGCTTATGATGTACATGTTGTTGATGATGCTAACCGTGCCCTTGCTGCAGTGATGGTGATTTTTGGTCTCATGAAAATGAAGTGTTACTGTGCAGGAACCCATGTGGTCCACGGGGAATGTGTCCTATCCTGTAGTGTATCCATGTCATCCTTTGCAGCAATATGAGGGTGTCATGTTTTCAAGATTTGGCAATGCGAATTCCTAGGTTTTATTTGCAATATCACATCTGTGGCTTACAGCCCTGCATATCTGTTGTGCTTGCCATTGTTCAATTAGTCTACTTCCCTGACCGTGTGGCCATCTCCACTGGACATGCAAGTTTGGGCATCAATGGGGAAGGACTCATCTGTGTTATCAGTGCAACTTGCTATACATGTGTGTTGGATCTGTGCTGATGATTTCGCTGACACTCCCATGACCAGGCTGATATGACGGGAGCCTTCATTTGGTGCTAATTGTTGACTGTGTGACCAAGTGTTCTGCTGACATGATGGAGCCCTACTGAGGCAATGTATGGCACAGCTTTCCTCACACAGGAGTGGAGTCCTCTCCTGACAGTGTGTAATCCTGTGACATTGCCTGAGCCCAAGGTGTGTGTTGTGTGAGCATGTCTGTGTGTGTTCACTTCCATTTTGCTGGGCATGCTGGGATCCCTAGTGATGTTCCTGTTTGTGATGCTTGCTGAGTTGACCTATGTTCCCCCAAAGTCTTCTCCCTGGGTTCTCTGTGATGTGGGTGCATGGCACATTACTGGTCATCAGGGTGTCACCCATAGGTGTGTTTGCTGTCAGGGCTGAGTTTGTGGGCAAATGCAGATGGGACACAGTCAGGATTCCCCTTGGCACTTGTTGGTTACACCTGTCATGTAATTTCCAGTTTGTGTTAGCTTTCAGTGATTGTGCCACGTTGTGTGTGTGACTGCTGGCACTCCTCAGGGTCAGGGCTGCAATGTTGGAAGTTGTCTATGTGTGTTCTTTGTGGGTGACCTTGGCTTCTTCATTGGTGTGGGACTGTGGCCCGGATCCCATTGGTTGGTGTGGTATTGACGTCATGTCCATGTACGGCGTACTGTGCAGTGTGTCAGGCATTCAGGAGTCTTGTTGACTGGCCTTGTGTGATGGGTTTCTGCAGCTTAGTTCCCACCACCACCCCTGGGATTGTCATGGGTGCATGTGCAATGTCACCAGTGCATGTGAGCTTCACTGCTGCACATTGTTGGAGGTCGAGGTGTGTGGTGTTGAGTGTGTGCAGATGAGAGTTGTTGCCCGGCTAGGCCCCTGCCTCCATGTTGGCCTTGGCTGACAGGCCGTGCTGATTGATTTGTGCTTGTGTAGGTGTGATGGTAGTTTGTTGCTCAGGACACATGACTGTGGTTCACAGTGTGAACGACATCTAGCTTTGTCATCACAGTGGGATTCTCATGCAGCCCAGGGTCACCACATTGTGGGGACCCTGGGGGTAGTGCTGTGGTGGGTCTGTGTCTTGCTGTGTTAGTTGTTGTTCCTACATGCTTGTGTGACATGTGTGATTTGTGCTCCCTCTCATCTAACAATGCCTGATTGCCCACATAGGGGATTTGGATCCATGAGTTACTTTTGTGTGGCACTGTATGCGCATCTGTGTAATTGGTATTCAGGCCTCATCATGTGTTGTGTGGTTGCCTGGGGACACTGGCACCCCCCCCCTCACCTGTTGTGTTTGATGTGCAGTGTGGGGCTGCCTGTTTGTGTTTGTGCATCTGCACCACTGCATTGGCATATCTTTAGTGTTCCATTGGCTGTATGTTGTTTGGTGGGTTTCACCTGCTGTCCCTGGGACTCCTAGGTCATCAGTCAGCACAATGTTCATGGTTTGTGTGTCCCAATACTGCCATTGTATGGTATCTGTTCACCTCACATCTACAGTCTCCAAAGGATGTCTACATTTGTGTGCCCATTGGAGCAGATATGTGGTTCTGCATTATGATGGTCACTTCTGTCATTGTGTTATTGATGAATGTTGACAGTGTCATCCCCCATGGGTGATGTTTGTCTGCACATGGCCAAAGGTATGTCTTATTTGCACTGCACTGTTTGCCTCACCCAATATATGTTGCTATGGGACACGAACACTACTTTGCCACTGATGTGTTTGTTGTTCTGTGACCAGGATTCAGCCATGCTGTTTGGCAGTTGCAGCTTTTTCCATGGCCACACTTACATTTTGGTCACTGTGATGATGGGGGTTTAGACCCCATTGCCACAATGTTCAAGATGTGCTTCAGCTATGGGCCCCACACTTACATTTTGGTCACTGTGATATGGGGGTTTAGACCCCATTGCCACAATGTTCAAGATGTGCTTCAGCTATGGACCCCACACTTACATTTTGGTCACTGTGATGATGGGGGTTTAGACCCCATTGCCACAATGTTCAAGATGTGCTTCAGCTATGGACCCCACACTTACATTTTGGTCACTGTGATGATGGGGGTTTAGACCCCATTGCCACAATGTTCAAGATGTGCTTCAGCTATGGGCCCCACACTTACATTTTGGTCACTGTGATGATGGGGGTTTGGACCCCATTGCCACAGTGGTCATGGTCTGCTTGCATTGTGGAGGCCACACACATTTATGTGTGACACATGTGATAGGGGGTCACATTGTATGTTCAATGTCATGTTCAGTGTTGTAGGCATTTGACACAGTCTACACACGCTTGTCATGGTGTTGGGGGATGTCTTTTTCTTGCATTCCTTATGTTGGAGTGTGCTGGTTGTGTCATGCATTACCCATCCTATGAGTGGGGGTGGTGTTGGTGGTGGGCATCCAGCCCCCCATGGGTATGGGTGGTAGTAGTGACAGGTATCCAGCCCCCATGGGTAGGGGTGGTAGTAGTGACAGGTATCCAGCCCCCCATGGGTAGGGGTGGTAGTAGTGGTAGGCATCCAGCCCCCCATTAGTAGGGGTGGTAGTGGTGGGCATCCAGCCCCCCCTGGGTAGGGGTGGTAGTAGTGACAGGTATCCAGCCCCCCATGGGTAGGGGTGGTAGTAGTGACAGGTATCCAGCCCCCCATGGGTAGGGGTGGTAGTAGTGACAGGTATCCAGCCCCCCATGGGTAGGGGTGGTAGTAGTGGTAGGCATCCAGCCCCCATTAGTAGGGGTGGTAGTAGTGGTAGGCATCCAGCCCCCCATTAGTAGGGGTGGTAGTGGTGGGCATCCAGCCCCCTCCTGGGTAGGGGTGGTAGTAGTGACAGGTATCCAGCCCCCCATGGGTAGGGGTGGTAGTAGTGACAGGTATCCAGCCCCCCATTAGTAGGGGTGGTAGTAGTGGTAGGCATCCAGCCCCCATTAGTAGGGGTGGTTGTGGTGGGCATCCAGCCCCCATTAGTAGGGGTGGTTGTGGTGGGCATCCAGCCCCCATGGGTAGGGGTGGTAGTAGTGGTAGGCATCCAGCCCCCATTAGTAGGGGTGGTAGTGGTGGGCATCCAGCCCCCCCTGGGTAGGGGTGGTAGTAGTGACAGGTATCCAGCCCCCCATGGGTAGGGGTGGTAGTAGTGACAGGTATCCAGCCCCCCATTAGTAGGGGTGGTAGTAGTGGTAGGCATCCAGCCCCCCATTAGTAGGGGTGGTTGTGGTGGGCATCCAGCCCCCCATTAGTAGGGGTGGTTGTGGTGGGCATCCAGCCCCCCATGGGTAGGGGTGGTAGTAGTGGTAGGCATCCAGCCCCCCATTAGTAGGGGTGGTAGTAGTGGTAGGCATCCAGCCCCCCATTAGTAGGGGTGGTTGTGGTGGGCATCCAGCCCCCATGGGTAGGGGTGGTAGTGGTGGGCATCCAGCCCCCCCCTGGGTAGGGGTGGTAGTAGTGACAGGTATCCAGCCCCCCATTAGTAGGGGTGATAGTAGTGGTAGGCATCCAGCCCCCCATTAGTAGGGGTGGTAGTAGTGGTGGGCATCCAGCCCCCCATTAGTAGGGGTGGTTGTGGTGGGCATCCAGCCCCCCCTGGGTAGGGGTGGTAGTAGTGACAGGTATCCAGCCCCCCATTAGTAGGGGTGGTAGTAGTGGTAGGCATCCAGCCCCCCATGGGTAGGGGTGGTAGTAGTGGTAGGCATCCAGCCCCCCATTAGTAGGGGTGGTAGTAGTGGTAGGCATCCAGCCCCCCATTAGTAGGGGTTGTTGTGGTGGGCATCCAGCCCCCATGGGTAGGGGTGGTAGTGACAGGTATCCATCCCCCCATGGGTAGGGGTGGTAGTAGTGACAGGTATCCAGCCCCCCCATGGGTAGGGGTGGTAGTAGTGACAGGTATCCAGCCCCCATGGGTAGGGGTGGTAGTAGTGACAGGTATCCAGCCCCCATGGGTAGGGGTGGTAGTAGTGGTAGGCATCCAGCCCCCATGGGTAGGGGTGGTAGTAGTGGTAGGCATCCAGCCCCCATTAGTAGGGGTGGTGGTAGTTGTTGGCATCCGGGCCCCTATGGGTGTATATGGCATTGGTGATAGCCATCCCGCCCCTATGGTGCTGCTGTTGCTGGTGTAAGTAATTTCTGCATCCCTATGTGTGTGTGTTATGTGTCTGGTACGTGTGGTTTGTTTGTGTGGTGGGTGTCTGACTTACCTTCTGCGCCGTACGCGTCCGTACCAGTTCCGGTAATAGATGTAGAGTATTGGTAGGACCTGCGCGATGGGATTCATGGTTGGTTCGTCTCGTTCGTATTTCTCGTTGCTTCGAGTCGTACTCGTGGCTGGCGTGTTCGTCTCGTAGCCGTGGATCGTCTTGTGGCGCGAATCGGAGCTTATGTGCGCCTCGCCCGGATGCTTTGACGTGCCGTGCGTAGCGACGGATTCGGCGCGTACGGAGTGCGCATCGTACTAGTCCGGCCGGACGGGGCTGCATATTGGCTTCCGTGCAACTCGATTCTGCGTTTACGGATCCGGCTCGGTCGGAGAACAGGACCTGGATTGGGTGAGTACGACTGGGTCGGGATCTGGGCAGTTATGCGCATCGTACTTGCTCGTTCGGACGTATGTACGAATCGGTCGGGAAACAAGCATTCGGCTGGGTTTTTTCCCGGGCGAATAGTGTTAGGTGCGCCTCCGCACGAGATCGGAATCGACCCCTGAGTCTCTCCCTGCTTCCTTGCAGTGAGCCTCCCAGTGCTGTTCATTTTATTCAGAGTAAGCTGGTGTTGAGCTCAGGGTTGAGAAAGCATGGTGCAGGGCAGGGGAGCCAAGTAAGCAAGATGCTATGATTTTTTTTCGGGGGGAGGTGAAGCTGAATAAGCATGGTTTTATGCAGGGGAGCTAAGGAACCATTGTACTGTGCTGGGGAGCTCTGAAAGCATGGTGCCTTGGAAGAAAGCTGAAAAAGTGTTGTGCACACAGGGTTGTGCACAAGGATATATGATATTGTCAAATTATTCTTGTATATGTAGTTTTGACACAATGGATGAATGTGGCTAGGAAACACGTGTTTTACACAAGTACCACATGTACACCAATGGTACAGATTGGTTCCTGTGTTGCAGTTTATTTTTGTGCGCTTTTCACTGCACCAGATTCATTGCTACAGTTGAAATAATGAGACCTTCGTGTGCAAGCCCCTCCCTTGAACAAGTGGAGTGCTCAGAACTGCAGAAATGTCTTTACGACCAAAGAAATTACTTTATACACTAATTTATTGTTTTCAATTCTCGCCGGAATTTATCATTGAAAACAAGGAAGTTGTGAGAAAAAACACTTGGAAAATTATTTCAAGCCTACTCCTTTTTTGTATAAATATATTTTATATTAAATGCCGCCACTGATATGGGGTGAGGCGTAGTGGTGGTGGGTGGGGTAAATGAAGGTCGCATTATTTTAAAAGATAACAAAATCGAATTAAAAAAAACTTAAATGTGTGTACATATTAATTCCATACACACACGTGGAAAGTAAAATAATGAAAAAACACAACTCGATAGATAGCGACTCATCGCCATCTACTGGATGAAAAAAACAAAATGTAATTTCTGATTGCATTGAGAATTTGATACGAATTAAGGGACAAGTTGGCCCGGGTATTCCAGTGTCTTAAACCAGACAAACAGCGAAGTTTTCTGCTGGCTGTACGCAATGGATGCCCGAAGAGCTCTTTCAGTATGAAGGTGCTTAGTGCCAATATCAGCAACACTCCCATCCCACATACAGCAATATTATTTGGAAATAAACCACACAACACCTTGTTTGTGGAGAAAATTGCTGCAGGTTTATTTGCATAACAAATATGCCAACATGGTGGGTTATCTTACGGGCGATCCAAGGGCAAGCAACCCCTCCTCTGCCCGATGAGCCAAATTACACCGTGGCCGTCGCCAATCGGTGCTTACCAATTTTGGGGGAGGGGCTAACCCCTCCCACCGGTGGACCGCCAGTCCACCCCCTTACTCACGCCCCCGAAGGGGCGGAGCGTTCCAGGCAACCCCCGGTTGCTCAGGCCCACAACCGCCCGTAGGACTAATGGGGCACCTCTGTACCTTACAGCCTCTGGGTCACCCTGTAACTCTGCCACAGCTCTGGGTGTGGCCACCGTCACATCCAGGGCCCCCGACCAAGGTAGGCATCTGGACAAGAGCACCCCATCTTCTTCAACTTCCTGTGGATTTTAGCATGCAGCAGGCCATGCCAGATAAACCAAACCCCTCTTTGTTCAGTGACTCTGTGCATGACACTGTTAACTCTCCTGCGTGAGGTTTCCACGGCAACCCCTGACCGGTCCCCTCACCACACTAACAGTAGGGTTAACTCTGGCCCTCCAACACCCATGCCCACATTGGTTGCTTAACTTACACCAGGGGATTTCATTTCTGGCAGCAGTGCCCTCCTACCCAGGCAAGTCACATCATTGCCTCCCCGGTGTATGGCACAAAATGTTGGGAGGGGAGACACCCCCCCCAGTCTGTGCCGCAGCTTCTACAGCAGGCTGTTCGAGCGCATGCCTGGAACCCCCAACTAAATTAACTCATTAGTGATCCGCAGCTTCTACAGCAAGCTGTTCCAGCGCATGCCTGGGCTCCCCAACCAACTTAACTCAGTGGTGGAAAACCCATGCCTCCCTTTCTTGAATTCCAACCGTCGTGCCACTCACAGGACGCACGGGAGGCCCTTCACCCAGACCATTGATCCAGGCAAAATAAAGAAATGCTAGGTTGCTAAAAAACCCTTTGTTGAGCACTGCACACCATTCTATACAACTAATACAGCTTGCACCTAATTTACCTATCACCCCTGCACCCCAACAAACCTCAGGTTTCTCACAGGGGTGCCTATGGCCTATTCAACATTCGCCTTTACATAAACACATAACCTGTCTCCCAGCCACTCCCCTGGGTGGCTGCGGACGGATGTACCTTTTAACACATTGGGATTCCCATCGTCCCGCCTGCATGATGCGCTCCGCTGACAAGCCCGCCCAGGACGCAGGGTGTGCTGCCCCTGCAAAAAAGGGTGACTGCAAAAATGCCTGCCAGGGCCCCCATTGCCTGACATATATAATCATGCTTTCCATACCCGTTCAACCCCAAGTTGGTGAGGGGCTTGTTGTCTGCATGAACCAGAGAGTAACCCTCTCCAGAAGGGCGAGGGGCCAGGTAGAAGGCGACCAGACCCACTGGGCCATAAATCTATCCCCCAGCTTGGTGCCCAGAAACCCCTTCAACCGAGCCTGGTCGGATTTTGCCCTTCTCCCTATGCCCCTGTAAGGGAGTACCAACCCGGCCCGCATTCCTGGGCCATAACTTGGGACAGTAGTCCGTTTGTTAGCTGACCCCTCCCAAGGTTAACATAATGGATGGTGTCGAAGGACCCATCCCTCTGCGCATGCTTGCAACCTTTCCCCTGCATCACCATAGTCAGTGAAAACGACTGCAGGGAGCATGCCGAGCAAGTCGTCCCCATTTGCTGGCCCAGGTCCCCACCCTAACGTGAGTAGCCCAGGGCCAGACTCCTGCTGACGTATACCAGAATGCCGGCCTGTGTGTAGAAAAGCTACTGGATTGGAGCGAACAATACAAGCAGTTTGCCTGCCCTTTCAAAATATGGGAATGCCCAATGTCCAATACTTGTAGCCTTTGCTCTTTGTGCTGCAGCTCTCCCTGTGCAAGTGGCATATTCCAAAGAACCGGGTGATTGAGCCCGTGGGCATGTTGGAGCTGAGGAGGGAGGTGCCAGGCTGAGGGAAACCCACGGGGGGGAGGGGGAGAACCGTGACCGGGAGGTCGAACCCCGGCCCCCACAGTGGACGCTGAGCCAGCAGAAACCAGTAATAAAAGGTCCTGCTCCGCTGCAGGTAAAACCTGTGTTGTTTAACAGTTCAGCGCAAGAGTCCAAATTTCCAGCATTATATACCCTATAAGCCCGCCAGGCTTATTTACTGTAGTGTGCTCCCAGGTACCCCCTACCTGCTGACCAACTGTGACCCTAGGTGTTTAAACCAGCAATAGCCCTAGTTCACTTCGTTATCCCCGGATTTGGCTAAGCCTTGGAGACCTGGAATGCACTTTAATCCTCCTGCCCTCCGCTCAAATAGCAAGCCCCCCCCCACTGTTTTCCCCCTAGGGGCTCCCGATAGTGGGACAGGGTGAAAATGTCTTGCTAGCTTGGCCACAACAGGATATAATACGTTTGTAACCATCCCCCCAAAGGTACTCGCCTGCCCAGCTACTGGTGCTTCTAATAAAAGGCCTTAGGGAATGCATGTCACTGTTAACAGCATGAGTAGTGCAGCCACAATTCGCCGGAATCTTACCTGTGCAGTGTCCTGTTCTGTGCAGTCCCCCTTGTGTGCTTCCGCTGGGCACCTCTGCCTGATGTGTGTGACCTAGGTACATAGTCCCCTTGCATGGCGGCCTGCCAGTGAGACAATACATCACATACCCCATAAGTACTGCTACCTGCCTTCGCTAGAATCTTGCCTGGCATTCCTTCATGCCGAGATATACCAAGCGATAATGGCTCTACTTGGTCAAATGACCCGACCACACATCAAACCCACAGAGACAAGATGCGGCCCGCTAACCTGCCCCAAACTATGCAGAAACAACAAATGAGCAGGTTCTGACATAAATGAGGGGATCCCCAGTTGTAACTTGAAAATTTTGTACTGCCCAACCCGATGTGCCCCTTGGAAAGATACAACAACCGCTTTGGATTTGAGCCTCACCAAGCACAACCTTTTATCCTGGACCTACCTCCAACATGACGTGTATTTGAGCGCGCTGTCACCCTGGGGGTCTGCTGGCTCTGACAGAGAAGAGACAAGATGAAGCATGCTAACCTGCCCCCAAACTCAGTGGAACAACCACATGTGCGAGCTTGCCACAAACATCTGTAAAAGCATGCCAACCCATATGGTGTTTTACTTCCCTTTGCTCAAGGGGGGAGCAGTCCTGTCTGGAGGTGTGTGTCTTGAACGACATGTGTCCTGGAAGTACCTATGATTTGAGTACAAATGTCACTACTTCATAGTACCTGGTGTGTTTAATAAAACTAATAACAGGTCTAACAAAATCAATCAGGCATCCTCCGCTTACTTTAGGCGTGTTGGATTGAGGGGATCCAGTGAAATATGGAAGATATCTCCCTTAGCATGCCATCCCTTTAGCACAACGTTTACAGCTTTAGGCATGTCACTTAAATCGTCTCCATCATGTGTTTAAGGCTAATTAGTTTGAGTTCTGCTTTTCACAACATCCCTTCTAACCAACAGTGTTGAGTAACCACTCATGGTCGTTTCTTGTACATGTCGTCCCCGTTAGCCTGGCACTCGTTAGACCAAATGAAGCTTTTAACAAGCACCCTATACAAATGTATATCATGTTGCGCAACTTGGGACACTATTACTTCATCACTACGTACTTTCAGGCATGGAAATACTGCCAAAGGTATCCCCACCTTAGTACCTGTTTAACCACTAAATAAATACTGTATAAGGGAACAAAAGATTACCAGTGCACCTAGCCATGGGCCTTCCACTGGTTGTGAACCCCTGTCGTTGCGTTTTAGACTGTTGATCTGTTTGAGCTGTAACATCTATGACTTTATTTCATTTCACTGCAAATTGTGCTGGAGATGACGGATTTTGCAGCCGGTCCATGGTTATAGGCCATAAGGCGCGGCATTGCATAGTTCCAGTGACCTGGCTGAGAGGAGCTGCCTTACCACTGTTGTTGGCACATGTAGTGCGAGGTTCGGCCGCCACACCCATTAAAATTAACTGACACAAAGTAAAGACTCTTCATGTGTACATGTGCAAAGCTGTTAGGTTGGCAGTGGGCAAAATGCCAACATTCAGTTAATGTCATTTCGGGTCCACAATTGACTGTCCTAACCGTTACTAATGAACTCTTAGGAGACAGACCTTAAAACAATGTGCTCCTGGGTTGCTCGCTGTGCATCAATTAAGTAAACATAATTGTGCCAATAGACAGCAGAAGGTTCAATTCACCGGAAAGTATGACTGGTGGCACTGATCCCTGATAGTTCCCGGAAAGTGCAATGCTCGCAAACCATACATGGGGAAACCTAGTTGCACGTTGCCAGCTACTATAGAGCGGGATATGAGTTTGTAGAGCATCCCCACCCAGCAGCCCACATTGTGACTGCTGTGTGCAGCTATAAACCTTTGTGCTGGGGATGAGTCTATTGTCAGATTTAGCTGTAGCTCGCTCTACAAGGTTCCTAATTTTAACAAAAGTGCAGTTACATGAGAAAATTCTCCTCTTATACAAAGCTAAGTACTTGAGGCAAAATCTGATTTCCTAGGCATAAAACATAATCCCCCAAGTCTCTTCATTCTATAAGAGCGCCGCGTTTCATGTCTCAGACTTGGGGAGGGGCAGCTTCATACATTATAAACACCCCGCAAGTCACCACAGAGCCTAGAACATGTCGCAACAACAGTTTGATTAACATTAGTCCGCCTGGAAGGACGATGGAGGAGTGAGGCCCTGCGCTTCTGTACATTCGGATGATACATGCTCCTCAAGAGGAAGCTTGGGATGCCAAGGATCTGTATCTGATGTCTCAGAGATCCAGACATGCAGGCCACACGCCGCTGGTTCCTCATCCTTACTACGCTCGTGGCGCGGACCCAGTGTAACTATAACTGTATTATAAGAAATGAAAGGATCCTCACAGCTCGGCAGAGCAACATTACTCGTTCTCTCCCTCCCACTTGTCTGAACTCTATGACCTTAACTTACACCTGCCGCTCCTGCCTTTAATGCACGCCCTTGCATCCCCTCCTCCTACAGCGGCACCACTGCGGGACATTACACTGAACGGGTTGCTCTGTCCCCCCCAGCCCCGGCCAACCGTGCAAGATGCATGGCCAACGTGCTACGCTCCACCCGGACAACGAGCCAGCCAGCCCGAAAAAGGGGGGGCCACGAGTTCTGGTCCTGAAAGTGCCCCGTACTCAACGCTAAAAACAGCACTCTTCACTTCTTACAATGGCTCCTGGGTCGCGGCGCTCTGTTCTGTTCTGGGAAACGCCATGCCCAGTAAGCGGAGCAAGCTCACCAAAGCCGACACCCGACGCTAAGGGGTCCGGAGTGGCCAAAATCAAATCAATTGTTTATTTGGGGGCTTAACGCTTGAAGGACAATGGTCATTACCCACATCCAATACCCCTTCCCTTTGGCCGCATCGCAACGTGAAATAGCTGAAGACGTAGGGGGGCGTCACTACGCTCGCAACCATACAGATGGAACCACCAAGGAACGCGCCTGAAGTCCTACCGATTCAGGCGAATATAACAGTCTCCCTAACATCGGCAATCCATCCAAAACCCCTGCGGTCTGGGAGCTCTCCTCGGAAGGAATAGGGCAGTGCGGAGCTGCATTGTTCCATACCTGCCCCTTAACAAACTTTCAAGCCCCACAATTGACCACAGCACCAGCCTCTGCTCCCAGCCCCGACCCCGCCAACCCGGGGATAGGAGGCGCATACCAAGCCACTCTGTCTCCGCAAACCTTGTCTCCCCGTCGCAAACCGACCAGACAAACGTCCCAGCCAAAACCAACAGCATGAGGGAAGCTGTAGGCACGCCAAACCGAGGTTCAAAAGCCTGCAACCAACCATCCCGCAACCGCATCAAAACCGCAGACAGACCACACTTGCATTGGAAGTCAAATGTATACTCTGCACTCTGGGGATAATGAGTTCCCTTATGTGAGGTTCGGCTCAGGACCCTCACACGGTGCCACAAACCACAGTGCCCCCCCAACCAGCTCAGAGCCTACGCTCATACACACAGCGTCAGGTATGAACTAACCCCAGACAGCCCACGAACAACATGGCAACCCCTGTCCGAGGCACATTTCCAACAGGCCTCCAGATCGAAAAACCCGGCCAGACTCGCGCCAAATGCTTAACTGTACCCGCTAAACCACCCGGGGCGGAACAAGATGGCGGTCCTCGGCCCGAGCAGCCGGTGTGTTCGACGGCTGGTGTGTGCTCCTCGCAGTGCGCAACCCATGTCTGCATCTTTCAGCAGCACTGCGCATGCGCTGCTCACTGTACAGAGTGACACCCGTACATCACGGGCCATAGGATGGCTCTGCCGGTTAGTGCGCCTACTGCAGAGCACGGTTGGAATCCTAGTGTTGCATGCCAGTTTCTTTCAGAGATGCTCGTGTGGCACGCAGGTTGCAGGTTCTGATCCTGGCTAATAGTTCAGTGGGTGTTGAGCCTGCTGCAGGTACCTGCCTGTGACCCGCAAGCCTTAAGCTGAATTCTTGCAAGGTTAACCCTTCATTCTCCTGAAGTCGATAGTGGTCATTCGGTATGGCAGTAATACATCATTACATACTCAAAGGCTCAGTGCACGCCCATGCCTGTATACAGTGAATGCGTTCAACCATGACGAGGCTGGAAACTGTTTGCCTATCTTGTTTACCCATTGCCTTTTTGGTAAATTCGTATAAAATGTCACGTACGCCTTTGATAAAAATTACAGCGAGCTCAAGAAATCGGAGGGCAATGTCTGGGTTACGTTACGAAAGCTCTGACTAATTCCACCCCCGCAGATGTCTGATCACGCAACAACTTAGTTGCAAAATTAAATGCTGGTTGGTGCAGAGGGGATTATCATCACTTTCATAAGTCTCGCGCCAACCAAAGAGCATAAACAGCCCGCAGGGGCACACAACCCACCGCCCTGTACCCCCCGTGACAGGCGAGCAGAACGTACCGCCGCGCGGTGCCCAACAGCCAGTTTAAAAGGCAGACTGCTCCAAGTGAGGGGGCGACAAGACCATGCCTCAGCAATCACCGCCAATAAAACCGGACTCACGCCTCAGAAGGCCCGAGGCAGAAGCCTCCGGTCAAAAAACCAAGGGGGGGGGGGAGCCGCAGGATACCAGAGACCCGGACTCGCCTCCTCACCCGCTGACGCTGCCTGCACCACCCGAGTGCGGCACGGCCTCGACAAAGCGAACAGCGGCTCACCGAAATGGCACATCCCAACATCCCCCGTAGCATCCCCTCACCTATTGCACAGCAACCCCAACGCTGCCTCTGCTCTTCCTCCAACGGCCACATGGTGGGCGCACGCCAGTCCACCCCCGAAGCTCAGACCAGGCCCGAACCCCAATCCGTGTGGCCCTCGAACTCGGTCCTAACGGACGGAAAGGAGAGCACCGCTGGGCTTGCCGGCTTCCCCCCCACGCACAGTGCCCACGCCGTGCTGGATCATGGCACGCTCCAGGCTGGCGTGGTATTCTGGGGGGGGGCGCTGCCCTACACACCCCGGGAGCTGTTCCCCCCCATGGCGGCCGCGGCAATGGCCGGGCTTAGTCGCCTTGGCTAGGGAGAGGGGCGAGGGAGAGGGGGAAGCACTCACCAGAGGCCTCAGCTCCTGGAGATCCCGGGGGACACGTCCAAACAGCGTCAAGGGCAGCGGCAAAGAGGCCGCCAGGTGGGTGGGGAGAGGCCCTTATACCTCATCCCCGCCCACCCCCTACTGGAAGTGACACTGCGCACGGACTCCTAGGGGGGGTCCCACACGCAAGACTGTCTCGTGTGCCCTCATGTGGCACTAAGTCGGCCGCCCTCTTATGAGGGTCCCCTTCATGGACCACGGGCAGCCAACATTAACACAGGTCTCTGAGGGCAAACCCCGCCCCACTGCCGCAAGTCAGAAGCTTCGTAGCCCCAGTGAACGTTTTAGAACTACAATCCCTTTCAACAAGCCCAGTAATGCAGTTACTAGTGAATACCCATGACTGCAGCACACAGCTGAGGGACGTATTTAACACAAGAAACTGGTAACCCACGCTATGCCTACCCCCAACAGCAGTCCAAATGCCGAAGCAGAGGCCAGCACTGAGCACTCGCAGCATCATCTTAGGTCCGTAGCGCATTGATGTAGGCTACGGGCCGGTTCGAGCCTCCCGGTCTCCCTGTGCCTAATAAAAAATCAATGTAAATACATGATGATCATTTGCTAAGAAAATAAAACAGTGGGGAATGGGAAACAAAATAATAAATGTACAATGCCTATCGCAGTACGGAAAATGGACGAACTCCCGCCAGGGTGATTGCAAGAAGATAAGCGCGTTTGCTTCAACAAACAACAAGCAGTGACGGGAAAAAGAGTTCTTCAACACACGAGCTGAAGAATCAAAGCGTATGGGAACTGTACTTTACCGGTGCGCCACTGCCTTGAACGGAAGTGACGCATCGGCAAAGCCAACGAGTTAGGCGGCAGCAATGAAGAGCGACAGTGAAAGGAGCCTATGGTAAGTAGCAGGCGAGAAAAACATGGTTTTTTAATGACAAAAGGTCTTGCATACAGCGCATGCGCGCTGATGCTCGACCTAAAAAGGCGCATTCCTGCCCTTTCACTATCACGCACTGCAGTGCAGGTGGCTTGCTGCGCTGCACTGCTTGTTTTTTTGATAAATGTGCCCCAAAGTGTATAACTTCTCCATCCCTATTTAGAATACCAATTAGGTATACTTTAAAAAAATAAGAAGAATAAGCACTTCACAACACAATATTTGAATAGCATTGCACTTACTGTGTTTTCTATTTATGTAAATTATAGTTTATTTGCAGTATTAAACCAATTGAACTCAAAACATTAATTACAAATTGCACCATAAAGAGGCATGCTTTTGGATTTACAGAACAAAATCATACAGTTTGATAGAAACAGTTACTTATCTGCATTTATCGAAATTTGCAAAAAGTCAATCGTTTCTGCAGAGCTGTTTGTGAAATGAAAAGGAAGTCTTTTGTAGATAATTCTTTTCTGCGCTAACGAACTAGTTATCAGGAGATCATTTTTTAGGTCGAGCCTGGGCAGCTCATGCGCTGCTCTGCGAGGCATGCTGTATTTGAGTATGGTTTTGAAGCTCCGCCCATATTTTTCATTGGCTTGTGTCATTGTCATTTGTAAATGCTTGCTTCTGATTTGTTAATAGGCTTGTTAGTCCCTCCTTAGTACCGCCTTGTCTTCATTTGTAACCTCCCATGAGGACTGGCCCTTTTACTCAGTGGTGTAATGAAACTTGAGGGGGCCCCCCTGCAAGGTACATGGAGGGACCACCGCTCCAAATTTATTCCGGAGCTGTCAGGCCAGAGTACTGTGCTGAGGGAGCCCCCTGCAGCTTGGGGGCACACCTGCACCGCAAGGGGCTGCGGGGGCCTGTGTTACACCACTGCTTTTACTTCTGTTGTTACTAGATATGTCTTATTTAGTCTGTAAGCACTATTTTCTTTAATGAGTTTCTCCTACTGCAGACACAACATGCTTTCCTGCAACATTAAGCGCGCAATGTTCACTTTCACTTTCCAAACAGCCCAGGACAATGGCGGCCGCTTCTCTAAAGTGAAATAGGTCTCGCATTTACAAGAGTTTAAGCTATTGGCATTGTAAATGACAATGCCTTTTATATATGTGTTAATTATTAAAACAGATAAATAAAAGGCATTGTCATTTACAATGCCAATAGCTTAAACTCTCGCAAATGCGAGACCTATTTCATTGCAAATGCTTATTATTTCTTGAGACTGTCAAGCCTTTCTTTCTGCTTCTGTTATCTCAAAATTAAAGACTGTTTGCCTTTAATTTCACTTTGATGACCTTCGTCGGAAAACGATTTCTGCAGACGTTGCTGTAGAGTTTTTTTTAAATGTTTTTATCGGTATTTTGCATAGTAACAATACATTTTCAGCCAAATGTAGTACAAGAACATTCTTAGTCATTGCCGCCCCTGCGGTGTTATAAACTATACGAATCACATATTTGGATCTCAAATCTCCTCCGAGGCAGTTACAGTATACTTGTATATATACCAGTTTTCAATTATATAAAAACTTTAACAATTAACTTATCCCCCCTCCCTCCCCATGCAAGGTCATGTTATGCTGTACTGTCTTGGGAACATTAGAAGACACCTCTTTTGCATGTATCATAGTTTAATATTATCCTCAGGTGCTGGAGGGTCCCCCAGCTCTGTCTCTACTATGTTTTCTCTTTGTCCCGATTGAGTTACTTCTGCCTCCCCTGTCAGGAGGTTGTCTTTTTTTAGTAGGTCTGTCATCATGAGATACCAGGCCTTCGCATCTTCCTCGAGCTTATCGTCCCTTCTAACTTTTTTCATACGAATAAGTGGCGCTGCCGCCCACTCATGCACATCTTGAACCCAACTTGCAACTGTGGGGGGATCTGGACTCAACCACTTAATTGCTATTCTTCTTTTTCCAATACCAACCCCAATTGAAGGAATTTTCTGCTAAGTTTTTTGTTCTTTGGCGTGGAGAGAACTCCCAGGATTACTGTTCTAATGTTAAGCGATATCGTCCATCCTGTGGCATCTTGCAAACTCTCTAGTACTTTTCTCCAGTAGGGTGCAAGTTCTAAGCAATCCCATACCATGTGAACGAAATGTGCATCCGCAGACCTACATCTAGGACAATGGCTCGGGCGATCTGGATATATTTTATGGAGCACTCGTGGGGTCATGTATGTTTGATGCACGATGTTGTACTGTATGAGCTTAAAACTGGTGTTGGAACTGATCTGCTTGACCCCCTCATGTATCTTCTTCCATTCTACCGGCGTTAAGGGCTTGCCCATTACAGTGTCCCACTTTCTGTCTATTGGTAGGGGATTAGTGGGAGAATCCTCGACAAGCACTCCATATATGTGTGAAACTAGTCTACGCCCTCCTGCCAAGGTGGATATCGCCTGCAGGACCGTTGCCATGGGTGGCTCCTGTGGGAATGCCGGCCATAAGTCGCGGGCGACTGCGGAAATCTTTGCATATTGTAAATATTGCCCCCTGCGAAGTTCAAACGTGTTCTCTGTCTCCTCTCTTGTCATGAACCGTTGGGCAGTGTATAAGTCCCCCATCATGTGGCACCCTCCCTCTATCCATTTATTAATCGCCATTGTTTGCCCTATCCGTTTGAAGGGCTGTACGCTCCATAATGGTGCATCTGGGGCATAGGGCGCTCTCTTGATTACCTTCTTTACTGCACCCTCCCAGGTCGCAGCAACATGTCTGATAATGTATGGGAAGGATTCAGGTACTCCAGATCCCATCATGAGAAGTTCCGGTAAGGCGACCCCCGGTGAGTACCCGCCAGTAATTGCTTCTCCCAATTGTTATGCTCGTCTAACCAGTGTACCGCGTGCTGGAGCTGCGTAGCCATATAATATAGGTCCAAACGAGGGACCTCCAGCCCTCCCCGCTCCCATTTTCTCTGCAGGGTGCTTAGTTTTATTCGTTTCCTTTTGGATCCCCATAAGAGCTCTACCATCAGGCTCTCCAGCTTTAAGAAATACTCATGTGGAATTTTATATAGGGAATTCTGAAGGGCATATAGACAGCGCGGTAGGATGACCATTTTTGTCAACGCTACCCATCAGTGACAATGGCAGCTCTTTCCAGAAGTCAATCGATCTTCTGGTGCCCTCTACACTCCTTCCTATGTTGTTCTCCAGGTAAGCTTTGTGTGTGTGTACTAGCTTGATCCTCAGGTATCGCACTTCATCACAAACCCATTTCATTCCTACTCTAGGCAGCCCGGCTTCATGTTTCCCCACCAGGTTTCCCATAGGGAAAAGCTTGGATTTCCCCGGGTTAAGGTGCAGTCCGTACAGCTCCCCGAAACTTTGCAGCTCCGTGACAAGCGTCGGTACCTCCTCTTCAGGATGGGGAATGTACACTAGTGTATCGCCGGCGTACATAGACACCAAGTGATTAGTGTCCCCCTGACGGATCCCCCAGCTCTCCATTCTTTGTCTCAGGGTAATTGCCAGAGGCTCCATTGCGATGGAGAACAAGAGCAGAGACAAGGGGCATCCCAGACGGGTACCTCTCTGTAGTGTGAAGCCTTCCGAGACCTAATCTCGGAGGCGTACTCTCGCTGCTGGTCCAGTGTATAATATCTATGTCCATTTTATGTATTTTTCTCCCAGTCCCATACCCTCAAGCACCGCCCACATATAGTCCTATTCTACTGAATCAAAGGCCTGCTGTATATCCAGCAGGCTTAATGACCAATCTTCTTTTTCTAGGGCCGGCGCATGCCACACCTGTGCCAGTCTGCGCAGGTTGTGTGTAGTATTCCGCCCTGGTATAAAACCAGCCTGGTCCGGGTGGATCAACCGAGACATATAGGGCAATAGACGGGCTGCCAGAACCCCACTTAAAATGTTTGCATCTATATTTAAGAGAGAGATCGGCCTGTAGGAACTCGGGAGGAGGGGATCTCAGTCCGGCTTGGGGATCATGGACACCGTTGCCTCCAGCATAGTTTTAGGCAACACTCCGCAGGTAAGGGCCTCATTATAGACGTCTAGTAGATAACTGGGCAACTGTGGAGCAAATTTTTGATAGAACTCCGCTGGGAGTCCATCTCCCCTGGGGCACTTTTCCGACTTTAGCTTTTTGATTGACGCAAGTATTTCCTCCCCGGAAATTAGCGCCCCCAACGCCTCCGCATCTGTCTCTTCTAGGGTGGAAAGTGCCACACCAGCTAGGAACTCCCGCAGTGTTCGGAGACTAGTCGTGCATGTACGCTCTAAGCGGGCTGCGAATTCATTTAGTATTGCTCTCTGTGTGTACAGTGTGTCCCCCTCACTATTTTTGAGTTGCAGGATAGGTATATGCTCCCTTTCAGTTCTGATCAGTCTTGCAAGAAGCGCCCCAGACCTGTCCCCCTCCATGTGTAGTCTTTGTCTGTAGGCGGTGTACGTAAATTTTTCTAACCTAGCCCAAGCCTCAAGTAGCTCTCCTCGGACTCGCACCCATTCAGTCATGTGATTCTGCGTCGTGTGTATAGTACCTTCCAATTTTTTTAGTTGGTTTTCTAATGTTGTAATGTCCTTGCTCAGTTGTTGTTTCACCCCATACATAGTCCTCATACATACCCCCCTGAGGCCGTTGACCACCAGTTTTCCCTGAAATAATGTTGTAAGGCCTCTGATACTGTGTTTGCGTATGGTGGGTCCGTGAGTGCCTCAACCCTGAGTCGCCATAGCGGAATGGCCGGTCGGCCCGGTCCGCTCTTCAGTGTGAGCAGCAGCAGTGCATGGTCAGAGAGATATCGAGGCAGCTAGGAGACTCCCTCTGTGTTAGTGGAAAGGCCCGGTGTAAGACAGCAGTGATCAATACGACTGAAGGTATTGGCCGGCGGGGTGTAGCAGGAGAACACTCTCTGCAAGGGGTTTCTAGCTCGCCATTCGTCTCTGAGGTGCATGCCTTGTAGCAGGACTTTCAGTGACCTTGTCATGTGTGGCTTAGTACTATCCCTGGGGGGTTCCCTATCTAACACCGCATCAAAGACACAATTAAAATCTCAGAAGAGGATAATCTCTGCTCCTATGTATGGCGTTGCTGCGTTTAGGATAGACGGGAAGAAATCGGGGCAATCCGTATTAGGGGCATAAACATTTATGATGCATATCTCCCTGCCCTCCCATGTCCCGTGTAAAATGACATACCTTCCCTCAGAGTCTAGGACATGATGAAGGTGCCGAAATGGGACTCCGGGTGCCACCCATATTAGGGCCCCCCGCACAAAGCCTGAATATGAAGTGGCGTATAACTGCCCTCTCCATCTTTTCCATATGCTTGCAATGGTGTTCCCCCATATATGTGTCTGCTGTAATCCAGATATCGCCACTTTGTATCATTTTAAAAATGCATGTGCTCTGCTGCGTTTTTCCAGGCCTGCCATCCCACGGATATTCCAATTAAGTATTTTCAAAACTTTCGTAGCCATGGTTATCTTCTACCTCAAGCACCTCTCTCCTGACGCCCCCCCGTGCGTGTCTGTCCTCTGTTCCGATCTCTTGCATTGGATAAGTGTGTTTTCCCCACAACCTTGAAGTTTCTCCTGTAACCAATATAACATATGTAACGGAACAACCCTGTGATCCCCCCCTCCCCTTGGGCAGTTGTGTGGGTTTCATTGCACAAAGTATAACTAGCACAACAAGCAGCACATTCCGCCCCATTCCCCACCAAACACCCCATAAGGAACTGAAAATTCATAGCACTAATATCTGAGGCCTGGGTATTGCCCCGGCCTCACTTAGTTTAGCTGTTTGATGTTAAGTGCTGTGCTAGAGAACTGGCTTCACCAGGGTGCGAGATAACTCTCAAGCGACCCAGGCGGGCTCGAACTCTTGCCCTTACTTACAGTATTTTCATCTTAGTGTTCACAAATACCTTGCCCAGAAATAACATGGCTCATGTACCGAGAAAGTTCCACACTCACATGGAGTTACTCAATGTTCACTTATCTGTGTCTCTGTTTTTCGGAGTCTTAATTATCCAGGTTCATACATGTTTGCTATCTCGATGCCCAGTATCAGACTCAGGATCTTGCGATACATCAATGGATTCCGGCACTGTCTCTGTGTCAGAGGCCTGCAATGTTCCATCTCGAAGGACCGTAATTCGGCCTGCTCCCATTGTCCGTTCTGTAAGTTGTGAACGCTCAAGCTGCCAGCGCTCCTGTGTCGCATTTTTCAATGTCGAGTTTCCAGTGGAGCCTGTAGACGAGGCCAGGCGTCATCCTCCCGGCCCCCTGGTATCCAGCCACTTGTTTGCATCCCCCGCTGAGAAGAAAAACAATGTGCGACCCTCATTTTGAACTCTGAGCTTCGCTGGGAACATGAGGCTATATTTCAAGTTCAGGTCACGTAGCCTTCGCTTGACCACGATGAACGACTTCCTCTGTTCCTGTACTCTCTGGGTGTAATCTGGATACATTGAGATGGGATGGCCCTCGAAGAAGAACCGCCAACCACCACGGGACATCTGGAGGAGGAGGTCTCTATCTCTATAATTGAAGAGTTTTGCAATGATGGCAGGGGGGGGGGGCGCTCCGGGCCTGGGCGGCGCCACCAATGCCCTATGCGCTCTTTCGATATTAAAAAAGCTGGATAGTTTTTTGGGGGCTATTTCTCGAGTTATCCAGTCTTCTACGAACAGTTCCGTTGAGGGGCCCTCCGCTTTTTCGGGAAATCCAACAAATCTCAGGTTGCTGCGTCTCGACCTTCCTTCGGCATCTTCTGCCCTTTCATCCAGTTTTTTAATCTGTTTCTTTAATTCAACTACTGTGGCGCTGAGACTTTTCATTTCCTTTTGCAAGGTGCCTACATCTTGTTCAGTAACAGACACCCTTTGTGAGACCTTCTGTAAATCACACTGCAGCAGATTTACATCTATGGCCACTGCATCTATCTTTTGAATCATATCATCTCTAGTTGTTCGTATGGCCTGCATCACGTCTGTTTGGGTGGGAGGGTCTTCCGCACCCTGTTCAGATGGCGCTTTCCCACCGCGAGTATCTTCTTCCCTATTTTCCGGGCCATGGCCCAGGAGATGGGGGCCCAGGGGATGGGCGTAGTTGGAGATTTTATTTGCCTGTGCCTTGGATGTCTTCTCTTTCACCATGGTGATGGATGTTTTCATTGCCGCCTCTGCTTTGTAGGTTTATGCCGCCCCATGTGAGGTCTTGACCTTCTTATCCACTGGTTCCAATACCTGCCCCCCCACGGTTCACCGGGGCCCAGTTGTACTTTTTAGGCTAAACTGCACCACTCGGTTCTCAGTGCTTGTTGCATTAGTTGCTGGGTTCCCCACTCGTATTGCTAATGTTCCCTTAGTATACTGTGCAGGTCGTATTACTTCAATCCCACAGAGGGGTCTCGTCTCACGTGAGATGCAACTCGCCCCCGCTACCACAGGTTTATTTTTGCCCCACTAAGTTTTGTCAGGGTAGAGAAAGCCAGTCCAAGAGCTGTATAGTACCTGTAGTCCCCCAGTGCAGTTGGGCGAAGTTCGCTACAGGTTTTTGCTAAGGGAATCTTGATTGCTCCCGACGTGCCACACTGGTACCTTGTGTTGCGCCCAGTAATCTGCTTCTCGAGGGCCAGAGGGATTCAGGCGCCAGCAACTGTCATTCCGTCACCACGACCTCCGCTCAGGGGTTTCATCTGTATTCTAGGCGCGCCCCAGGTCCGGGCGACGCCACTCCTCCCCGCGGGGCCTTGAGCGGGGACACACCACCAACTGGGTGTGCGAGGCCGGGCCTCTCACCTTCTGTCTTCGCCGGGTCCCTGGTCACTCCGCAGCAGGCGTTGGCCCCCGAAGCGGTGCCTTGCACGACAACTCCGTACAGGGGCGCGATCGGAGGCTCACCCGTTCCCCGATGTAGGGTTCCTCCGCTGCGTGACGGCGGCCCGCTGGTATCGCGGCCTCCGCTCGCTCCCGGGCTCGGTATCGCCGCCGCGGAGCCCCTGACTCACTCCCTTCACCCCGGCTGATCGCAGGGACGAGCACCAGGGCACTCCGGCTCTCGGCCTTCCCCTTCGGGCCTGTGTCTCGGCTCCCCACAGGACAAGATGGCGCCGCTGTTGATCCAACGCCAATCAGGGATCGATAATCAATATTAACACAATCACTGGCCCATACTCATTCACCCAACAAACCAAATCCCTGTTGCGCTGTTCAAGTTTGAGTTTAATCAGTTATTCATATATACAGGATCATATCTAACACACTAAATACATAACTAAACCTGTATATCAACTCTCTTTCCTCTGGTCGATGGACCTAAAGTTGAGAAGTTGATGGTAATAATTAGTACTTAACTATCTATCTATTCTACTAAATAAACCACAAACTTAATGTAAGATTAACAGTGTTTATCGCAAAATAATGTGAAGGTAAAATACTCATCATGTACAGGTTTACAAAGCAAACAAAGATTCAATCACAGAGAGAGATCATTAATCAGAGCAAACAGTGTCAAACTCATATCAAATGAACAATTATGCAAATGAAGGAGTGGATAGATGAAGAGACAACAGATTCAGAGACAAATATACATTTTCAAATGATTATGCAAAGTACGGATCATTTAGCTATACTAACCCAAATATTTCAGTGGAAAATCTACCCCCTGGCCATGGGAATAGATGGGGGTTTCCTGAGAAGGTTCAGGGAACAAAGAGTAGGACAGGAACAAGAAATAAGTAGGCCTCAATCTGGATACAGCAAACCGACGGACAGCGACGATCTCCCTCTCTCTAGCTTCTCCAAAGACGCGCCCACCACCCCCTAGGCACCCCAGTTATACCTTAAAAACTACATGTCCAACCCATCATTTGTAGCAACATTTTCAGAAACTCAGTCTCTCATTGGTCAGTTTAGGGGGTGTTCTATCATACCACCATAGTCACGTCTATGTTTTCACAGCATTCTTTGTTTTACAATTTTCTCATTACGTAAACCACTTCTCATGAATACACATTTCCACCAACAAGTAACATGTTGCAAGTCTTCACACTTTCATTGTTCGCCTCTGCAGTTTCTGCGGAAGAAGTTTGTAAATTTGTACTTGATCCCACGGCCATCCTTCCGTTACTTGGCAGACATACAATAATCCTTGAAGGTTATCAGCCGTTGCCGTCTCCATTCTCTCTCAGAGCTCGATTTTCAGCTTATTTATTCGTATTTTATTTCTTTAACCCTCCACTGACATGCAAAGATGTAGGCTCGTGCGTGCATCACTACGATGAACAAAACACAAACATTATTATTTTCATGAAATAAAATTCTCACTGTTCGCCACCCACCATTGCACTATTCCCCGTGGTATTTCTAGCAAGAGCATTAATGTGCAAAAAGCGGCATTATTATTATTTTATTTTTAAGCAGAACGCAAATGCGGCCATGTTTTTATGCATTAGTCCACGCATTAGTGCACGCATGCGCAAAAGCATTTCCCCGTGTTTTTGCATGTTATTTTCACAGCACACTGTTAGTAAAATGTTACTGAGGACTTAATCCGAGCAGGTTTTATTTTTTCCAAACCCTGCTCAATCACTGTGCAACAGGGACAGCATCGCTTCTCCGGTGTCTTCAACGTTGTTTTCTCCTCTGCAACCTCAGCCCACAGTTGTGCGGGAGTCCGCGGTAGTTCAGGAAGCAAGCCTGGGCTTATTATAGGGCTAGGATTATGCAGGATTCTTCCTTATATTGGGCCGCCGCGCGGAGCTCGGCTAAGACACGTCTAGGCGGCCATGATGGCAAGCCACGCCCCCGGAATTGAGATATTATTAGATGCCAGTTATTATTTATTACGACTGACTAGAGATGTTTTTTCTCCTTACCTGGCGAAAATCGTGTGGACAAAAATCCTGAGGTCTGCGAATGGGGCCTAGGATTTAATCCTCCTGGAGCCTTGACTTGAAATCCATCACTTAGAGTAACTGTGGTTAGACGTATGTGCAGTCATTGTCTGTAAAGAGGTAACATATGTAAGACTTCGAGTTAATAATTGTACACTGCCTAACGAATTTCAATAGACATGAGATATCACAAAATTTGAGCAACTTTCCACCACTGGAAGAAATGAAAAAATGCAGCAGACTACCCGTTTCTCTTCCGGGAGACGAGAGACATTATTTTGGCCCTATCTGAAGAGTTGTGACACAAGTGTGTCAGAAATATTTCTCGGGAGACAAAAGCGACCTGAATTAGTGCAGAACAGGTTTGAGAAATAGCTGGTTAATTGTCAATCACACTATTGATTTTAGATAAGAAAAACAAAAAATCATTTGTGTTTGAAATAAATAAAATCAACTAATTGAAATTCATGAACAATTTTCACTTGTACATAAGAGTGTCTTTCTGCACTTGATCGCACCAGATGATGGTCACCAGATGATGATCGTCGCCTACCGATTTATGTCGTGTAGGGAACAGCATCACAAATGAAAAATATTACATATTTTTTATTTTATCTTATTATTATTGCCACAAATAATATGTTGGTTAGGAACAAACATTGTAATTACTGTCATTTCGGTAACAGCCCCATACCAGTCGTGCAGCATTTGTTAGCTCAGTAATCCCTTAAAGACAGATGTCTCTCACTCAGGCAGTGTTGTCATTATATTGCAAAGAGACTAATTAAAGGTTCGGTGTTCTTTCCATCGGCTTCTATTAGGGGTCACCAGAGACTTGGCTGATTTAGGCAAGCTCATACTTGCAGAATTACCAAGCACATTTCTTTAGCACGGTATTTACGCCTTTTTAACGCAATACAAATTTACCCGTAACTTATTATATAACTTATCTGTGCATCCTTTGAATTATGAACTATGTGATTCTAAACTAAAACTCTGAGCACACATCATCATAACCCACCCAGGTTTTCTCTTCCCACAACAGCGGTCTGAACTACTGAACGTCCATTGTACAGTATTATCTTTAAAGGTAACACACAGAGAAGGACATGACATCCAGGAAGTCATGGCACGTCATGTCCTCCTTCAGTTTTCTCTGCAGCATGACAGTGCAGTGTCTGTTTACTTGCAGGAGCGCACGTGATTCAATCTTCGATGGCCAGTTCTTGAGTTCCAAGGATGCAAGTAGGTTACCATGATTGGATGGCTCATCTCATCTCTCAACTTTTTCAAAAAAAGAATGACATATTTGTCCTTTTGCAAAATTAATTCCTTATCTAAGTCCCTCAAGCAACTGTCAAAAGAAGTACATTCAAATTTTGTATCTGTGATCCTAGTACGACAGAGCACACAGGGCCATGTGTTCCCAGCACACTATTGCAATGGAATCCAGAAAGAAAACTTGGAACTAATATGAGGAAAAATTGAGCAAGAATGCTTGGTGTTGATTGTCTTCAACACTAACCACACAGTCACTGATTCCGTAAAATGACAAAATCTACAGGCCGTTGAACGTGCAGTCACCTCCTGTCAACGTGAAGCAATGATGAGGAGAATGCGGGCTGACCGACTCGTCCCCGCAGGGGACCCTCATAAGAGGGCGGCCCCTCTAGTGCCACAAGATGGCACACTGGACAGTCTAGTGTCCGGTGACCCCTCGGGGTCCTGCGCGTCACTTCCGGCCGAGGTGGGGGAAGGGGAGAGGTATAAATGCCTCCCCCGCCCACCTGGCGGCCTCTGTGACCCTCACCCTGACGCCGTTTGGTTGTGTTTCCCGGGAGCTGTGCCCTGTGGTGAATCCTAACCCCTCCCCCCCCTCTTTTTAATATACATGGCATCCAACGCCTGGCAATGGACCGGGCTTCCATCTGCCACGAGGGGGGGTTGGTACAGCTCCCTGGGTCCCCGGTTCTTTTTCACGGCGCCGGGCTGGAGGCCATGGCCCGCCCCCCGGGGTTGTTGCCAGGTCTTTTGCGGTTTCTGTGGCCCGTTGTTGGTGGCCGCCTCGCATGGCTGGTATGGGGTGGGGGTCGGGAGTTGTGGTCCCGCCTCCCAGAGCATCGGTTGGGGGGTTGTGGGTGTTAGGACGTGTGCGAGCGACGGAGGGGCGTTCCAAATATTGGCAGTGTGCGGGTTTGCTTGCGCCGGACACGCCGTCGTCGTCGTCTTCGCGGTCGCCTTTGGGTCGAGAGTTCGATCGCGTTTCGGTTTCTGGGCCCGAGTGGGTGGAGTGCAGGTTGGAGTTGGCGGTGGGTCGGCATATGTCCCTACATGTTCTCCCGCCGCCCTGGTTGTTCCATTCCGTATTGGACTCGCCCGCCACCCCCCCCCCGGGTTGTTTGTGGCCACTGTGCGGGGAATTCCAGAGATGTTTGCCTGCCGGTGGTGAGGGCGGTTTCTGCGGGGAGGCTGCGTGGGTGGTGTTTCGGCGGTGGTTTGACCCCCCCCCCACTTTGTTGGCAGCTTCTGGTGCCTCCTGGCGATGCTTCGGGGGCCGGTTGCTCCGGTCTTCTGGCTGTTCGGGGCACGTGGTCCGGTTCGCTATGGCGAAGGTTGGTGTGCAGGGGGAGGGGCTGTTGTGGTTGGTCGTGCTCCACAGCACTGGGGTCTGCAGCAGGGTTGAGGGGGACATGACCGCCCGCGGAGATGGGTGTGGATAGTGGCGCCGCTTATCCAGCATGTGTTGTTGTTCGGAGGAGGCTCTAGGTGTGGTAGCGGGCGGCACTGAGGATGACTTGCGGAGACGTTTGCTTGGATTGGACGTTGTGCCCCCTGGCTCGGCCCGTGATAAGCCGTTGGTTTCTGGTGCTCCAGCACGGGTGATTCACTTGGCAAATGCGAGGCAGGTGAGTTCTGTTGGCGCCATCACCTTCCGCTGCTCCCCCCTCTTTCCTTGGGGATTTATTGGGGGGGGGCAGTCTGGGTAGATTGGTTGTTGCAGCAGTTGCCATGTCGTCCCCCTGTGTGCAGCGCCTTCCTGCCAGATGCTGTAGCTCCGCGGAAGAGTGTTATTCATTGGTGAAATGGTAAAGGGTGTCGCTCTCGCAGAGCCGTGTGTTGCCTGGACAATATTTCCGGATTTCAAGGAAACCGACATTTATTTAATAAACCATTGCCCCCCGTTATTATTGTTTGGCCAGGCTCCGACTGGTTTCGTCCGTTTCAGTGTCATGGTCCGGGGGTACCGCAGGCGGCCCATTGCCCTGGTGAGTGCGGGCCCCAGAGATACCATGTGTTGGTGGTCGCATCGCATGGTACTGAGATGCGGTGGGCGTCGAGTTAGCTGCTGTAAGTGCAGGCCATTATGCCCCCTTTATTAACCCTGTGGCTCCGATCCAGTGGTTGCCGGGGGAGGGGCTTTGGGGTCCGGTGTGCCCTGGGTCCCGAGTGATGTGACGGGGTTTATGTTCAGGCGAGTGGGCGGCTAGGGCCACCGCATAATGGACTGCTTTGTCCAGTGGCGGGGGCGCAAAGGGCAACACATGTTGAAGGTCCGCCGCATGGTGAGCCCAGGCCCCAATGGGAGTGAAGAGACCGATTTATAAGCCAACCATGCTGCGGGCTGAAATGACGGCGTGGGTGATTTATATTTTGCGGCATTAGCAGCATCCTGTGGGGTTTTTCTTTCTCTCTTCGGGAGCTTACGTAAGTTCTAGCGGGTATGTAAGTTGTTCCGGTGCGTGTATTAGACGGGCTAGGTGGCCCTATGCTGGTTTTCCTCTCAACAGCGTGCTCCTTGTGCAGGGCGGCGCAGGGGGATGTTGGCCGTTGGGCAGGAGGTGGAAGTTCCTAGCTGGCAGGGGCCGGGCTTTGCACCCCGCATCTCGGCGCACAATATAATGCACTACAACGTGGATTAGGATTCAGTCAGATCACAAGAGCTTACAAGAACCTTGCCTTTTGCGAGACGATGCACATGCAGCAGGGTTAGCGGAAGCTTGAGCTGCAGCTCAGTTCATCTTTCTGTAAAGGTTGCATGATGGCAGATTAGGCGACGCCAGGTAAGGAAGAGCCTTGGTGATGTCCTATCACAATGAAGAGCCTTCTGGGGTGGCATATGCACTAGACTTCCTGGCTGCACTGCGTCTAAACGTTACTGCAAACGAGAGGAGAAATATGGGAATGGGGTGTGTTAACCATTCTGTCTATGCAGCCTCAGCGAGAAGGGACGATGTGGTAATAGTTGAGACAGCTTGCTAAAGTCTCTTGGCAGCGGGACGGGTCAGTTTAAGATTGGTTAGATCACCGATGTGGGTTATGCCCGGCAGCATGGGCGCAGCTGGTGCTGATTGGTAATATGTAAACACAGGGCCACGGTTTGGTCAGGAGTGTGGGCGCTTTCACCCTGGAGGCTGAGGTGTCGCAGCACACGCTGTGGGGCACGTCTTCGCCTCAGTAGCGTTTCGTCTTTTGGGCGGGGAGTTGTGCCTTTGTGGGCCTGCGCTGTCTGGTGGACGCAGTTCCTCATTGCGACCGGTTGCTTGGCCCACAGCCCTTGTGAGGAGTGTTGGTGGCTGTCGCATAGCACGTCGGGCGCACATTTCATGTTAGGTTAGATGGTGCAGTTAACAGCACTGCCACCTTGGCTGTTGCGGGGCCGGGCTTCCGCTGGGTACGCTGTCGGGTCTATAGTTTTTGGTCCCCTGCCCTTCCTCCGTATATGCAGTTGCGGGGAGTGAGCGGCATGGGTGGGGCCTGCGGCCCCTATCTGGCACAGCTGTTGTTGGTCTAGGGAGGCCTTAGTCACAGTGCAGGGTCAGACCTCACACGTACTACGCAATTTATTGTCGCTATGACTAACACGTTCCATCTGTTTTCTCTGGTATACAGCGGTTGTAGCGGGTTGGTTCTCGGGCCTCCTGGCGGAGCGAGAGATCTGCAAGGGAGGCATTAGCATGTAGGACTTAGCTGCCACCTTCACGGCACTTAGCCGGGCCCCTGTTTGTGGCGTCGTTAGCGGTGAGCAGTTTTCAAGGACTCTCTCCCCCCCCGTTTGGGTCTGCCCCTCTTTCTCTTTTCACCAGTTTCATATTTCCATCGTGAATAGTTCTGCCACTTTGGGCAAACCTGTGTTGGCATGTTTTTGGACTTGGGTTCATGCTACGACTGACAATGTCAACAGCTCCGGCTTGCTGTAGGGGTAATGCTACGGGTGAGAAAGTGTGGCAACGGGCCACTAATGCTAAATTACAGCATCAAGTTTACCTGTGTAATTTGACCGGGTGGTTTCTGGTGCGCTGCACGTCACTTCATTATCACACCGGCGCTTGTGACAATCTGCCACGAGTTGGCGTTGTCTGTCTATTTTAGCGATGACCACAACAGGCATTGACTAATTCAATTTACTTTAAAATCACTATTGCCTGCTGCCCAAGCCATTCTCATAGCTTTGAGGGCTTGGAATATGCGGATTTGTGACGCTTGCACGAGTGTCAGGGTTAGTAGTTGTGGTGTTACTATGATTGGCAGCACGGCACGAGCAAGGTGTGGTGCAAAAGGAAGTGGCCGCCTGATGTGAGTCCTGGCATAGTGTGACACAAGTGTCAGGTTTTCCGTAGAACTGCCTTGCGGTATGTAGCGCGTGCATATGCTGATTCTAGTTTTGCGCAATATTGGGCGCCTCTATGCATGTGTTGCCGTGAACAGCTCTAGGTCAGAACTTGTGTTTTACTCTGCCTTCAGTTGGCGTTGAGGTGCGTCTGCCTTGGCGGTAACCGGACAGGGTGCCCTGGGTGGGGCAAAACAGTATATCAGTTTGGGGTTGATTATTGGTGCGTTAAACCAATTTGTACTGCCAGGCTGCCATAAAGTGGGAAGGCCACATGGGGGCAGTGTTTCACACTTTGGCTGTACATGAATGAATAATGTCTACATGCACTAATACCGATAATGGGCATTGCTCCATCCTTCCCAGCAAGGTAGATCAAAGGGGTTTGATATGTCCTTTGACTTTGATGAGCGACTCATTCTAAGAGCTTGCATTTTAGGTTTTCATTGGGTTTGGTGATTTCATTATCCTTTCACTTGCGGTCAGATAGAAGATAATGTGGTTGAATATAGCAGTGCATGATCTGGGACACTTAGCAGGAAAGGTCCTTTTGACATTGAGGGCTGCTTGGGGCAGCCGAAGTCTCTGGCATTTTGCCTGTCTGATGTCATCCAAGAGCGTTACCCCAGAGACAATTTTAGGTATGTCCTTGGTTCATTGCGTGGCTTATTGTATTTTCATGGCTATAGACATCCAATGCTCTTGGCCACATGCTCCAAAATGCATCTAAGCGGGCAGCCACGTAGCATAGGGGACAATCACAAATGTATTATCCACTAATTGAGTTAGGCAAGGTGCAGGCAGGAGGTATGTCAGTAGTAACTGATAGAGCATCGGTAGAGCATGGTATGGGGCAGGCAGTATTTGGTGGCAACCAATAGAAGGTAAAGACCCAGGGGGTGGGAGGGGTCCCTCCCTACATACTTGAAGTAATTATGCTCTGCTCATCCCGAGAAGAGCTTCCATGAGGAAGTAACAGCTGCCCGTTTTACTAGGTTAGAATGTGACTGTGCTCTATGGCGGTGACAAGAGTGCACCTGTCTCTATCTCCCTAGGCATTATTGAATGCCCCCTCGGGTACGCATGAGGTGACGCGGGTACGCATGAGGTGACGTGGGTACAATCACGCAGGAGGTGACGCTGTGTGCAGTTACGCATGAGGCAACGCTGTGTGCAGTTACGCATGAGGCGACGCTGTGTGCAGTTACGCATGAGGCGACGCTGTGTGCAGTTACGCATGAGGCGACGCTGTGTGCAGTTACACATGAGGTGACGCTGTGTGCAGTTACACATGAGGTGATGCTGTGTGCAGTTACACAGGCGGTATCGCTTTGTGCAGTTACACAGGGGGTAACGTGGTGTGCAGTTACACATGAGATACATCAGCTACACAGGAGGTGTCGCTGGGTACATAAAAATGAACATGTTCTTGAAAAGGAACTATCGGTTTTAATACTGCACACATTTACATAAGTTGTATCGCAGCATCACCATTCTCTTATACTCTGGTCCGTTGGCACTTTGGTAATGCATTATCAATTTGCACAAATGTTGTGCCTGCGGTAGCCACACATACCTCCTCCAGTCTGTCCCACACTAGACCATTCAGCTCTGGCTCCACTCCGGGTCTGGCTGACACAATAAAGCCTCTAACTTGTTTAGTCTCATCGGACACATGTTGGCACGTTAATGGCCATGTAGGTTGGGTCCTGACAGGAAGGCCTGCTATTGGTTTGGCTGGTTTTACTTGAAGGGTGCGGAGTTGGGCAGGCAAAATTAACAGTCAGAAACTCAACAACAGGGGTTCACACGCAGTGGAGGGCCCTTGGTGAGGTGCACTGGTAATCTTTACCTTGGACAGCATTTATTTAGTGGTTATTCAGGTACTATGGTGGGGGATACCTTTGGCAGTATTGACATGCCTGGAAGTACGTAGTGAGGAAGTAATAGTGCCCCAAGTTGCACAACATGTATATACATCTATACCGTGCTTGTAAAGCTTCCTTGGGGCCAACGAGTGCCAGGCAAACTGGGACAACTTGTACAAGAGATAAACACGAGTAGTTACTCAACACGGAGGGTTCGAAGGGATTGTCCTAAGCAAAACTCACACTGGCCTTAAACGCATGATGGAGACATTTAGGGACATGCCTAAATAAGAAAAACCTGTGTTAAAGGGATGGCATGGCAAGCGAGATTGCTTACATATTTCACGGAATCCCCTCAAATCCAACATGTCTAAAGAAAGCGATGAATGCCCGGGTGATGGGTTGGACCTGTTATTAATTTTATTAAACACACAAAGTACGGCGACTAGTGACACTTGAACTCATATCAATGGTACTTCCAGGACACATCTCCTTCAGTACACACACCGCCAGACAGGGCTGCTCTCCCCTGGAGCAAAAGGAAGCTACGCACCACAGACGGCATAACGCCAACGTGGGGAAGCAAGATAGACGGTGATGGAGTGGGGAGCGATGAATCTTGGTCTGCTCGCACATGGCAGGCGATTTCCGCAGGGTCTTAGCTAAGCTTGCGGCCAGGCAGTGGTCTTGTCCAACTAATGTGAAATTGTTAAGGGTTGCAAGCATGCACCAAGATATTGGATCCTCGAGACCATCCAGGACAGACAAAAACACCCGCCCTATAGCCAGGCATTTGCAGAAACTGCCAGCTAAGCTGTGGGCTGCGGTGCATAAGCTGAGGGGAACATGGGGGCAGAGCATAATTTGGCTACAATGATTGAAGAAGGATTGTTTTGGCGTTCGCATTGCTCAAGAAGGGTCAAGTAATTTTTCATGTTGTTCCCCCCCCTTACACGTCAGGTACACAAGGACACCCGTGCTTACGGTCACATATCCCATGGCAGGATAGTCACCAAGTGGGGAATGGCCTTTGACAGGCCTTACCAGGACAAGGTTAGCCGCTCACGCTAACTGGAGCCTCCAGGGAGGATAAATGTAGGAAACACAGACTGGGGTGTGCGGGGCCCAAGACCCATCACCAAAGCTGCGGGGGCATCAGGCTGTCGGGTATCTGAGGGATAGGCAAGTGCATTAAAGGGTTGTAGCGCGTGACACAGCATTTGCAGGGAGGCAGAAGGGTCCCAGTGGATCCACCAAAGGGACTACAGCGAAACATGTGACACAGAATCATGTAGTCCGACACTGTAAGTATCAAGGGTCGCAAGGGATAGCAGTGACCGGGCATCTCTGACCGGTTGACGGATCAGCAAGCAGGGTAGGCTGCGTAGGTTGTCACTTCACGAAAGGGTGCAGTGTCTAATAATGGGCACCATACACTTATTCCCTCAAACCTGTTGTGACACCATTACCAGGATCACCAGGGATAATTTGAAAAGAACTATGAAATTGTCTGGTCAATGTGGCGAAGCAATGCACCCTAGAAGAAGACCACACGGGCAATTTAGCAACCAGTTGGGGACTGCTGACTTCAGTGGTCTGGTATCACCCCCCCCCGGCTCCCGTGGCATGGAGCTCGGTCGGGGGAGGCGATGGAGCCTGCGCGCAGGAGGTTCATCTGCGCTATGCGTAAATTCACTTAACAGAGGGGTTTTGGCTTCATTAGACATGGGTGCTACACACCAAATTCACAGGGTGTTTCGAGGACGATGGGCTACATCGGTCCGGAATAGGCATGGACCTGTTCTTGCTGGATAGGGGAGAGGCCCTAGAAAGAGCAGGATGTAAGTAGGAATGCCGGCCTTGGTGGGGGGCCCTGGCTGCGACGGTCGCCACACCCAAGGCTGTGGCGGAGTTACAGGGCGATCCGGAGGCGGAAAGGTACTCAGGGGTACCCTCTTCAGGAGCACAAAGGGTGCTGAGGCCTAATATCCCCAGGAAGTCTGTGCGGTGGACCCTGGGGTGCGACGGCGCCCGTCTGTCCTACGGGCGGTTGGAAACCTGTACAACCGGGGGTCGCTTGAACGCTCCGCCCCTCGTAGGGGGTGTGAGTAATAGGGTGGACCGATGGTTCACCGGAAGTGGAGGGGCTATCCCCTCACCACAACCGCTAAACACCGATTGGCTAAGGCCACGATGCAAGTTGGCCCATCAGGTGGTAGGCCGCTAGGGGCGGCTTGCCTTTGGATCGCCTGTAAGATAACCCACCATGTTGGCATATTTGGTATGCTAATAAACCTGCAGCAATTTTCCCACCAAAAGTTTGCTTATTTATTATGTATGTATGTTGCTGTGGGAGGACTGGTGAGTGTTGCCGATATTGGCACTATGAGGTGATCTGTTGTGAAGTTAACACCAGTTACAGCTCTAATAGGCACTCAATGGTGACAGATGGTGGCAAAGTCAGTGTTGTGACTTGTAGGGGAGATTAGAAAATACCAGCTGTACAGGGTTTGATTTTTTTGATTAGTACTACACAAACTGGTCTGGGCCACTTAGAAGTTGAACAAGAGGAATTTATTACCGCCTGCCTGAGCTTGACAGTCCCTGAGCCAGCCACAAGTCGTAACCTTCTGCTTTAGCTTCAGGAGTAAACAAGAGAACACACAACACATATAATTCCACAGCAAGTCTTAAAGACATAACATATCCCCCCTCATTATCGGTCAAACAATCATGGAAAAATTAGTGAAACAGCAAAACTACGCCAACGCAATATATATGAATGAGGATATCACCATATGTTCCCATAATGTGATTATCCCTGCACATAGCCCTCCAGATATACAGGTGATCTCTGCTCTCTCCTCGTCCAAGCCACATTCACTCCACATTCTCCACAGATATAGCTCATTTTTACTCCTTCCCCTTGATCTCCACAAACTGGCACTCTTCCATCGACACCACCACTCCTAGAACAACCTCTCAAATCATCATCACCCATCATCCTAGTGTCACTACAGCCATCTTCTTCATTGCTCCTGACACATCTAGCACCCTTTTGGTAGAGAGCCTTCCAGCAGTTATTCCACTTGTTACCATTTTCCAATACAACATACCATTCATGCACTTCCTTCACTTTCAACCGCTATTGGAACTTAGTGAACCCTCTTCTTACACATCCATCTATAAAGTTTACCCAATTTCCAACTTCGATGGTGTGCAGCACACTTTTCTGACTGACTTGGGGTTAAACTAACTTGGCACCAATATGGTCCCTGGTTGCTGCCCTCTGAATACCTCAAATGGAGAAACCAAACTCACACTGTTCTCTGTTGGAATGATGCACCCCACAGCAAGTCATTGACGAGCCTGCACACATTACCACCACTCTGAATTGCCATCTGAAGGGCGCCTTTCACCAAATGGTTAGCCCTTTCTGCAATACCACTGGACTGGGGTTTTTACAAGGCAGTGCAATCGTGTTTAGTACCACAATCATCCAGGAATCTTTTAATTTCCAGCAAAGTAAAATGCGTACCATTATCTGAAATCAAGGTGTGGAGAAAACCCTCCTCCCTGAATATCTCCTCTAGAATGGATATGGTGCAAAATGGCTAGTGCTGAGTGGCCAGTAGTCATACATTTTATTACTGTCCACTGAAAATAGACTCCCACTAAGACCATTTCAAGTTTGAACTCCCTCCTCATTACAGATCCTTCCGGGATCTTGAATGTAACCTGTTCCAGACTTTGGGCCAACTTTGAGCCTTTTTTCACTCTACTTCACACGATGCAACTCTCAACCCAATGTGCAGTCTGAACATCGATCCCTGGCAACCAAAATTAATCTTTAACCCTCCTCTTAGTCAAGTATTGACCTAAATGCCCCTCATGAGCAAGTTGCAAAGTTCTCCTTTGAAAATTCTCAGGGGGTGGGTGGACAATTATCATTTCTCATTATCACATTCTGTCCATTCATAGATACTTATCCAAGATTTTGATAAACGGCCTGACAGACGGAGGTACAACATTTCTTTTTGCTCTCCTTCAATTATCGTTCAACTCACTTCTTTCAACACCCCATCAGCCTCCATTTCTCATTCCCGCTCATCTTTGATGAACACACCGCCTCATCCAAGCAAGTAACTGCCCCTTCACTTTCTCTAGCTTTCACAGCATCTTCATCCACAAACCATCAATGTATAGGTAAACAAGAAAGACTATCTGCCTGGTCATTTCGCCAGCCTAGAATATATTCAACATCATAACAATACTTCTGTAAGTGACCTGTGATCCAGCGCTAACAATAAAAATAATTCTCCTATTATGTTTTGGTCATCCAGGTGCAACTATTCCTCTAACACACACACTATATCCATATGACGGTGGGGCCCATAACACCGCATATACATTCACTTACTCATTTATTCCCTGGATTTACTCCGTCATTAACCTAGGAGAAAAACGATTCGCTGGAAGGAGACGGGATACCTCTTTTATCATGACATAATATTTCTCATTTGCTTTTAAGGTATTCCGCTCATTGGTCGATGGACCAACTGGTAGGAATCAGTTGATGGTGATTAAGACCAGCTCAATCACAATAAACTCTTTAACATTTCTTTTTAATCATTGAGCTAAAGAATCACTGAGTCATTTGTTTAAAGAATAATAAAGTTTATATAAAGTTTTGAATGCAGGAAATGAGGTTAAGCTTATTATTTAGATCATTACATTTATCATCAATATAAGAATAACTTGAAATTGCAATGCATTTTTATTAGACGGAAAAAGAAGGTTTTCATAGTAAGAACTCTTAAAAATCAACCTATCTATCTGAGGAAATCTAATAATTCTAAAATAAGAATCTATCTGGAAAATTCTCCTCAAGCAGCATCTTATACTCAACTGGAAAAGGAAAATAGCAGCAGCAGCATCAGCTCATCAGCATCAGCAACCGCAACTTCTCTCATCTACAGCATCTAACTTCTCCAGTATCTGCTCTCCAGCAACTTCTCCTGCAGCCTCTCCCACAGCATCTAAAGCAGCATCTACTCTCCAGCATTCTAACCCCTCCCACCAAGAGTAGGTCTTCTTCTACCCTAATTCTAGCTTACAGCATAAAATGTTTCTTCTTCATGGCGTGACTCTTTCTCATTGGTCAAAACTCAGGCCCATATACATTTTAATCAAACTTCCTGGTCTTAACCAGTTCCTTGTGGAATGTCCATGCAAGCATCGTTTCCCACAGTTCATGCAATTGCTCATCCGTTTCGATCAGTCCAAATTGTATCTTTTTCTGTTACATTTTAGGTTTCACAGTTCCGTCTATTGATTCAGTTGGACTTCTCACGCTTCTTGCTGATCATCTTGGCACACATCTGCTCAGAAAGGTCACAACAGCCTTGACCATACTTCCATCTTAGCCTCTCAGCATCAGCACGTGATCATCCCTTTTCCACAGCCTCTCTCCTCTATCACATGGTCTCCCGCTCATGCGTACTCTAGCAACTTGCGGCCATTTTATATTGCTGCTCGACAGGCCTAAGCGCACTATTTTCAAAGATAAACAAAATACTGTTAAAACAAAGAAATATAAACCCTTTTGTTTCCCTCCCGTCTTTCTACGTACCCCAATTAGGTATTAGCTAGCAAAAAGCAACATATAAAGCTGTCCCTTACTTACCATTGCTTTATTTTGCAACCACACGTTTTATTTAAAAGCACGGATCATGCATTTATTATTGAATTAGTACGCAAATATTATGTTATGTTAGACACGTAAACAATTATAAGTTGATTAATTTGCACACGGAATAGCGTGTTACCTTTAACCCTTAACATATAACATACATTGTTGGTTATTTACTTAAACGAACATGTTTATTAATTATTTTACGAAAATATTAGGAGGTTAAAAATTTTTCATTTACCCTGCTCCATCAACTGCAAGTCTTGCAAATCTGGCTGATCCCTTACCCACTCCACCAGGTGTTAGCTCTTTGACAAGTGACATGTAGTCAGTATTGGAGCTTAAATTTCTCCCCCACAAATATATTGTAAATTACTTAGCACTCCAAGCCACCACCAACACTTCACGCTCGATCAATGAGTAATTGCGTTCAGTTTCCGTCAAAGAGCGCAATGCAAAAGCCATGGTTTTCTCAGCAGCATTGTGCAAATGGGATAAAACAGCTCCAATACTCACGCCACTAGCATCTACAGTCAATAAAGTTTGCAATTTTGTGTCAAATGGGACCAAAATCCCAGCAGAACAGATTTCCTTTCTGATTCTTTCAAAACAACTTCGTTTGTTGTTCACCCTGTTTGAACACACATCCTTTCTGCAACAAAACCCTTAACTTCTCAGTCTTTGCAGCAAAGGTGTCTACAAATTTCAAACAATATTCAATCAGTCCCATGAAGGACCTTAGTTGCTCTTTGTTTTGAGGAAAAGTAGATGACCGGATGGCATCAAGAAGATCTTGATCAAGAAAAAAATGTATCTTTACATAGGGCTATGCAGCCTCAAGCAACCTTTCTAAGGCCTGCATTAGTACTGGATTGAGCAGTTCCAGCATCATTCCAAAGATGAGAATATCATCTTGAAAATAGATGATACTGGATAAACCCATGAAAACCTATGGCATCATTTGTTGAAAGACACTTGCTGCCAATGACAACCCAAACGACATTTGTGTAAATTGAAATTTGCCTTCCATGGCGATGAATGCTGTTAAATTCTTGGATTCTTTACGTGAGTGAATCTGATGATACACACCCTTCAAATCCAATATTGAAAAGAATTTGCCACCACTCAACAATAAAATCAGTTGGTTAATTTTGGGAAGGGGAAAATTATCAGTGACGATGTTCTGATTGACAGTCCTCAAATATACAGAGCATCTCAACCGGCCATCAGCCTTCTTTGCTATCACAACCGGTGGCAACCAATTGGAGACTTCCACAGGTTCTGTAATGCCCTCCCTTACCATATAATTCAGGATTTTTTTTACTTCTTTCCTTGACCGCAATAGGGACCTTACTCAACAGGCGATGACTTGGATAGAGGATCGGCAGAGCAGGTGGACTTTTAATGGGTTAATTAGTCACCTGGCAGGCTGTATTGCTGGCAGCTCATCGCCAGAATGTATTAAAAACTGGTGTTGACCACTTGGAAGGTGTACAAGAGGAAGGTATTACAGCCTGCTTAAGTGTGACATTCCCTGAGCCAGCCACCAGCTGTAATCGTTTGCTGAGCCAATCTCTTCAATAGTTTTGTAGGTTTTGAGATTGGTGTGTGATGTGTAATTGTCAGGGATGACTTCATCAAAGAAGGCCTCAGTTCATCTGGAAGGAAGGAGTTAGCAACTTCAGGGATAAAAGGCAGTTGGTTCACACTGGGAGGAGAATATATTTGAAGTGTTGTGAAAGTTCTGTCAGTCCCTCGTATTTCAGGAACAAGCAGAGCAGGCAAAGAACAGAATATATAGCTCTCCTACAGACAACTGCAGCTGTTTGTCGGAGACCTCATTTAACTGATGCACATACATAGATACATACGTACATACATACATACATACACACATACATACATACATGCATGCATACAGACCTACATGCATTTATACAGAACAGTGGGCTTTTCATCAGCCCCCCCTAAGCCATGGGGCTTTAAATAGTCCCTGTGGTAACCTTCCACTGTTCTACAGGACCCCATGCTGCCTCTGTGTCATCCTCTAGTCCCACATACAACCCAGTGCAGCCCTGCCAAGAGTCCCAGATCCATGCGTGACCAGCTGCTCTAGTCCAGTTTTTTTCTTTGCATTATGGGACTTATAGGCTGATTTATCCCATTGAAAAAAGAAGTACTACAAGTCCCACAGTTAAAAAAAAAAACCTGGACTGAACCAGCTAACCCTGCATGGACCTGGAAAACTTCTCAGCTATGCCAGTGCAGGATGTGTCCTCTGCTATCCTGTCTCTTGGAAGTTCGGGCTGGACTGTTCCCATGAGGCACAGGGTCAAGATTGATTTGCATATGGCTGGGTCTGAACTGGGGTGGCGAAGTGAGCTAAAGAACGATGATGGATTCAACACAGATCTGTGACTGGGGGTGAGTGTCTGAAAAGTTTCAGTGCTCCGTCCATCATCTCCTTGTGTTTGCTTTGTCTGCCCTAAGTTGTCAGGGTATGCCTGAGACGTGGGTCCCTTGCTCACTTTGCCACTGGATTCAAGCTAGCCTGGCTGATGAGGGGTGTTACCCTGAAACTGGTCCCAGGATGCCTGTTTCCGGTCTAGGGAAGACCTGGCTTGGCAGTTCGGGATGGACTGTTCCCAGGAAGCACAGGGTCAAGACTGATTTGCATATGGCTGGGTCTGAACTGGGGTGGCGAAGTGAGCTAAAGAACGATGATCGATTCAACCCAGATCTGTGACTGGGGGTGAGTGTCTGAAAAGTTTCAGCGCTCCGTCCATCATCTCCTTGTGTTTGCTTTGTTTGCCCTAAGTTGGCAGGGGATGCCCAGACGTAGGTCCCTTGCTCACTTTGCCACTGGACTCAAGCTAGCCTGGCTGATGAGGGGTGTTACCCTGAAACCGGTCCCAGGATGCTTGTTTCCGGACCAGGGAAGACCTCGCTTGGCAGTTCGGGCTGGACTGTTCCCATGAGGCACAGGGTCAAGACTGATTTGCATATGGCTGGGTCTGAACTGGGAGGGCAAAGTGAGCTAAAGAACGATGATGGATTCAACCCAGATGTGTGACTGGGGGTGAGTGTCTGAAAAGTTTCAGCACTCCATCCATCATCTCCTTGTGTTTGCCCTAAGTTGGCAGGGTATGCCCAGAAGTGGGTCCCTTGCTCACTTTGCCACTGGATTCAAGCTAGCCTTGCTGATGAGGGGTGTTACCCCTAAACCAGTCTCAGGATGCTTGTTTCCAGTCCAGGGAAGACCTGGCTTGGCAGTTCGGGTTGGACTGTTCCCATGTGGCACAGGGTCGGTACTGTGGCGGCGAAGTGAGCTAAAGAACGATGATGGATTCAACCCAGATCCATGACTGAGGGTGAGTGTCTGAAAAGTTTCAGCGCTCCGTCCATCATCACCTTGTGTTTTCTTTATCCTGTCCCTGTTGCTAGCTATCTTTGCCACACACTCGTACTTTTGGCTTTGACAATGCTTGTTTGTTTCAAATGGCCATAGGACACGTGTGCATATACAGTGGCCATCCTGTAATGAAGTTGCATTTTGACATTAGTCAAATCCTTCTGTATAGCAATGTAGCCCATAATCTTTGTTAAAAAAAGGTTATGAGAGGAGAGGGTATGCAGTTCCTCGGGTAGGACAAGGAGAGAACAGAGACGGCTGATCAAATGATTAGTCAGACTCAAAAAAGAAGAGGAAAGGAATTCCTCTTGTCGGAACTAGGGTCCTCACACACCCAGCCAGCTAGGTGTCATGCTTCATCATATGGACCTGCTCCTCGTCGGGTCGGCGCTGCAATACCCGACGGGCACCCATAAAGGGGCTCTTTAGCGGAGATCTTTTGTTCCTAGCCGTATGGTGCAGTGCGTGTGAGGGGCCTTAGTGGTGTAGATGTAGAATAGAAATGATGGGTAAAACAGGTTGGATAGTCCAAAAAGGGCTTTTATTCAGGCTGGCTATCCACCTGATTAAAAACAGAATAAGAGTGGCAGCTTACTGACGTAAGGGTTCAGTACAGCTATGCTCAACTCTGAAGGTCAACATGTTTCATGCCTCGTGGTCATAGTGATCCGTGGCAATTCTTCAGGACCTAGTGCAAAAACTATCTACACAATGTGGTGGGTGCAGGTGCTACCTACCACGTCTAGTACTATGGAAAACAGTCTCGCCAGTAACGTTGGGTTACCTAACTGTAATGTAATGTAATGTAATGTAGACAGCATTTATATAGCGCACTATCACCCAACAGGTATCCTGGCGCTGAGAGTGTACATAGATGTAATGTGTCATACTATATTTGAAAGAAAAAGAGAGTTATAGATAATAAAAACCTAAGGGGGAGGGAGGGACAGCGGGAGGAGCACTAGAGAATCCAGGTATTACATCTAAGTGTTCTTTTCCCTTGGGAATAACCAGGTCTTTAGTTTCTTCCTGAATTGCATTATGTCTCTGCTCTTCCTGATGTCAGATGGAAGTTCATTCCATAATCGCGAGGCTGCAGAGCTAAAAGCTCTCCCGCCTGTTCTAACCCTCTTAAATTTAGGGACATTAACCAGATTTGCTGTGGCCGAGCGAAGGTTTCTTGTGGGCGTATACCACGTGAACTTTCTCTGTAAAGGCCTAGGACCCAGACCATTTGCTGCCTTAAAAACTATGCAGAGAGATTTAAAAATATTCTTTGCTGAATCGGTAGCCAGTGAAGATCCCGTAGAGCCTGAGATGCTGAGGATCTGCGCTGCCGATTTAGGGCCAACTTTGCTGCAATTGTCTGGATCCTCTGCAGCTTCATTATCGAGGAGCTAGGAGCTCCCAGACACAAGGAGTTGCAGTAGTCCAGCCTGCTCAAAATAGCGCTCCTCACTACCTGTATTCTGGCAGAAGCTGGTAGTAGTGGGAGAATCTTTCTAAGGGCTCTGATCAGCGAGAAACAGGTACCCACTGTTTTATTTATTTGTGAATCCACTTGGAGATTATTATCCATCATCACTCCCAGATTGCGCACTGTTTTGGTAGGTATTAGCACGTTATCTGTAGGGGTTATCTAACTCAGTACATAAATACACTCCAATCCGTGTCCAATGCGGTACCTGGACACCTAGAGTCTGGTGTCGATTCTGGTCGCCGGAGTGGGCTGGATGACCTACCCCTCGCCGCCTGGACCGGTCAGCGCCGACCCGACGAGGAGCAGGTCCATATGATGAAGCATGACACCTAGCTGGCTGGGTGTGTGAGGACCCTAGTTCCGACAAGAGGAATTCCTTTCCTCTTCTTTTTTGAGTCTGACTAATCATTTGATCAGCCGTCTCTGTTCTCTCCTTGTCCTACCCGAGGAACTGCATACCCTCTTCTCTCACTGCTTGACAGGGCATGTGTGCTGGACCTCTATAAAAAGCCCTATAGTCCCTCCCTTTTGTTGATTAAAAAAAGGTTACACAACTATGTGAATAAAAAAATGAAACATGTTATCAGGGACTGCAATTGAAGCAGTAACTGGGGCATAACACTGGTCTAAGAAACTGCCTTATTGGTTGAGAGGGGTGGAAGCCTCACTCAGGCAACAACGGCAATCCTTGTCAGGGAGAACGACAAAGGTCACTAAATTAACCTGTGCTTAACCCTCTGACTGCTGGAAGGTAATGTGTAAAGTATTTATGCAGAATACATACAGTAATAGAATGAAAACACAACGCAAGAACAATTCCAAACCAATTTACAAAAAGGGGACATTGTAATAAATACCAGAACGACAAAAATCCATCCAGTACACCCAGAGATATTTGATTTTAAAGCTTTCAAGAAGAAATAGCGCCAAGAGCAAAAGGCACCAACAGTGGTAATCTGGTCGCGCTGGACCAGTACTCAATCACAAGTTCAGGCTAACTGCGATGGAGCGCGGGTCGGATACAGGGACGTGGATAGTCCCGCTGACATTTGTACCTTATGTCTATGATGTGAGGCTTCGCGTCGCTCTAAATTGGTTCCGATCAGGAGTTGTGTAGTGCTGTGAAGTCCTGCAACGAGTTGCGCCACACTGCATCATTTCTGATCTGGAGCTGTGAAGGCTGTTATGCAAGGTCCTGTGTTGATTTGCGTCGTGCTGCATCAGTTCTAATGAGGACCTACACAGGCTGCAATGTGAGGTCCTGCTTTGCGTCGCACTTTGTCGGTTCCTATGAGGCCTCTGATCAGTAACTGCAAGAGGTTGAGATGCATGGTCCTGCATCCCACTGCATCGGATTAGATGGAACCCACAGTTAGGCAGGGAGGAATACACTCTGAGACCAGCCAAGGGTTTAGGACGTGGGGGCCCCCTCTTGAGGTTCAGGACTCACTCCAGGCAGAGGCCAGATGCAGGGCTCAGGCTGGTCCACTTGCAGGTGCAGTGCAGCAGGTCATCTGGGCAGTTGCAGGGAGGCCTCTGAAGCTTGATGTGTCCCTGTGGCTCACACAAATGGTCAACCACTTGACCCTTAGATCCACTCTGATTAACCTGGGCTGAAGTCAAGGCGGTCCAGTCTTTCTTTTCAGACAGCAAGGCACTCCTTCAAGCAGCCTGGCAGTCCTCTGGCAGCAGGGCAGTCCTTTATTTCTGTAACTTCCACAGGTCCAGGAGTGTTATAAGGAGTGGCTCTTGAGGTCCAATATTTATACCTAGTGCCAGCCTTTATGTGGGGGAATTCCCTATCCTAACCCCACATCTGGATTGGGAAAGTACTTCCCCTTCTCTTGTCAAGGCTCCAAACTGTCTGGGGTGACTAAAGACCGAACAGGACTGGTGTCAGATCCCTTTTGTGTGGAGGAGGCAAAGCCCTTTGAAATGTAAGTGGGGCTGGATACAGCCCCTGGCAGTCATTCTGCCAAGATGGCCCATCCTCTCCACGCCTAAGCCCCATTTGTGTTATTGTCTGGAAGCAATACACAAACCCCAACAGCAGAGCCATTCACAGTCATGTGACCCAGGACACTGGCAGAAGGCATGAGTGGGTAGGACAAAAAAAATGACAACTTTCTAAAAGTGCAATTTTCAGAGTTGTGATTTAAAATTAACCCCGGGCAGAAAACTCCGCTCCGCCAGTGAAGTTTGAAGAGTTTTGCCAACTTCGCGCTCCGTTGAGAACGCGGAGTTCAGGCAAAACTCTGACTCTGCAGCGGAGCGGAGTTAGCCGGCCCCTGCCCACGCCCAATAGCAAAAAAAAAAGCACTTACCTTCTGTGGCGTCTCTGGGCTGCCCTCCTCCTCACCGTGGTCTCTCTCTCCTCCTCGTATTCGCCACCGTCCTCGTCCACGCAAACCCCTACGATGTACATCTTGAGAGGACTGCACATGCTTGCGCGCATGTGCAGTTCTCGCAAGACATACAACGTAGGGGTTTGCGAGGACGGCGGCGAGGACGAGGAGTAGAGAGAGAGACCACGGCGAGGAGGAGGGCAGCCAGTCTCAGGTTTTCTCCAGCCCAGCTGCATTGAGCATCCGGTCTTGAGAAACCCCACAGACTCCCTGGTCTGAACAGGGCGTCTTCCCTGCCTGCTCAGACCAATCCCCGTGCTGCTCTGCAGCACAGGAATTGGATGGGAGTCTGGTTCTTAAGGGCTGCTGGGAGCCAGGAAGAGGAGAGGCGGCGAACGCGAGGCTGGAGGCGGCCGGCCACGGTGGCAAAAGGTAAGTTTTATATTTTTTTAAATATTATATTCCCCCGTGCGACGCCTCCTGCACAACCCCACCCACCCCACCACCCTTTGTTTATGGCGGCCGCCGCTGGTCACAACTATGGCTGCTGGACCCTTCACTCCTCAATATCCGTGTCTCACTTCATGATATTTTCCTTTTCCTTCCTCTTTTATCTTCACGGCTGTGAAAAAAGACCAGGTTACCTGCGCCCCATCTTTTTGCCTGCAATGGTTCTTAGCTTTTAGCCCTTAAAAATTGACTGTCTTTGTATTTGAACAGATCTTAGTAATGCTTGCATTACAACCTGTCCTTAACTTTTTAAATACTACATTTGTCAACTCCCTTTCAAGTTTCTGTTCAATGGAGCTGTCCTGGGTATATGTAACGTGTGGCATTCTTGACATTTCGTCCACACTCAATGCCTCTTTTTGCCTCTGGAATTGATTCTTTAGTCTTCCTGTTGTCCGTGGCTGTTTGTTTCCTTTCCATAGTAATTGATTTCCTGACCATCCTCCGGGTCACTTTATTGGTGTGCCTTCCTCGTCACCAGGCTGTCTGTCAATTGCATATTTCTCATGCAGATTTGTTTTTTATTTATACAATTTATGTATATATTTGTTTGTGCCCCCTGTTTTCATTTAGCAGGTCTTATCTGACAAGCTTGGACTTAAAATGGTCAGCCCTTGCTTTGTTATGGACCTGTCTGGACTAAATTGGCTCTCCTGCTATTTCCTAAAAGGGTGCCTGACTAAAAATTAGCACCACTGTGTATTATTGTCAGATCTCCTATTCCTGGAGATCTTTCACTGTCCTTTGTTTACACAACTGCATGTAACATTTTGAAATGGCTGCGCTGGGGCCAGGGAGAGAAGAAGGAGGAAGGAGGACTCTGCTTCCACCGCTCCTACACCTCTATCTTCTTGATGCAGTTCCTCATGCAAATGTCCCTTCTTTTGAACCAGCAGTGTTGGATCAAACCATGCCTTGAGTTGACGGTGGAAGGGCTTTTAATGCCGCAGCTCAAGCTTCAATATGCTGTTTGGTGTGATCTGCTGATTTGTATGTAGAGCTTGGAAGTCCTGCTGCTTTGCTGGCTGTCAAAAAGAAAAAAGAACAGATGATGGACGGAATGCTGAACAATGCAAAAATGTACCCCATTCACAGATCTGGGTTTAATCAATTGTTTTTTTACTCACCACGCCACCATATTTTGGACCCCGCCATATGCAAATCAGTCTTGACCCTGCTCCTCACGGGAACAGTCCAGCCCGAATGCCAGACCAGGTCCATCATCTTTTTGTGTTTGCTATTTTTGCCCTAAGTGGCCAATGGTATGTCCAGACGTGGGTCCCTTGCTCGCTGTGCCACTGGATTAGCTAGCCTGGCTGATGAGGGGTGATACCCCGAAACCGGTCCCAGGATGCTTGTTTCCGGTTCAGGGAGGACATGGCCCCTCAGTTCAGGCAGGACTGTTCCCATGAGGAGCAGGGTCAAGACTGATTTGCATAAGGTTGGGTCCAAACTGGGGTGGCATTGTGAACAAAAGAATGCTCAATTAAACCCATATCTCTTGACTGGGTGTGAGTGGTTGAAAGGTTTCAGCACCGCATCCATCATCTTGTTGTGTTTGCTTTGTTGGCTGTGTCATCTGCGTTTTGGTCACTGGAAAGCTATTCAGTGATTGGGGTGACAGTTATGATGAGTAATGGCCTTTTACTCCTTTGCTCCTCAGTCTTCTTCGGGAAGGAGCATACAGACATGCGAAGTAGTCTGCAGTCACTGCCCAGTGCCCTATGCACTGGCACTCCAGGGCATTGTTGTGGATGGTGCAGGAGGTGGGGATTTGGCAGAAGATTGCTAGTACTTGGTAGACCTGGTATCCTTGGCGTGGTTCCCCCCTAACATTTTGCCTTCAGACCTCCTGTTTTAGCTGACTTCATTTTTTCTGGCCTTAGGATTCTGCACGCTTTACCACTGTTAACCAGTGCTAAGGTACTTGTGCTCTTTGCCTAAAACATGGTAACATTGGCTTATACCCAATTTGCATATTTAATTTACTTATAAGTCCCCAGGGCCTGTAAATTAAATGCTACCAGTGGGCCTACAGTACCGATTGTTCTACCCACTTAAGTAGCCCTTTAAACATATCTCAGGCCTGTCGTTGCATATCCTGTGTGTGTAGCTTTAACCTGCCATGTCGACCTGGCAAAATAAACCTTTTGCTAGGCCTAAACCTTCCTCTTTAATACATATAAGTTACCCCTAAGGTAGGTCCTAAACCACCCCAAGGGCATGGCGCAGTGTATTTAAAAAGTTGGACATGTACTTTTAAGTTTTACATGTCCTGGTAGTGAAAACTCCTAAATTTATTTTTCACTACTGCAAGGCCCATCTCTCCCATAGGATAACATTGGAGTTGCCTTATTACATTTTTTTTTTCAAAATTCTTTTTATTGAGTATTTTACAAAATAAGACCGTACAAATGGACTTGACCCCTCATTCATAGTCTCCCTTCAGCATACCGATATCTGCTAGTGAAAATTACAGTTCCCCACAGCGTAAGGAAGATACAGTATCAGGAGTGACTCATTATCCTGTACCAAGCGTATCCTCAGGGTCGTACCGATGCTAAGAGGGGTCCACCTCTCGACAGCCCCAAGTCTGGAATATATATATGCACAGTCTTTAAGGATGGTCAAGCAGGGAAAGGAAAGGATGGGGACTGCAGGGAGGGAGACCTGTGAAGGTAGAAAGAGAATATTGTAATACACTCCTATAGAAACGAGATAACTATACTGAACAGCAATAGAAGTGATAAACACTCATGTAACTACCTGTAAAGGAAAAAGATGCAACCCCCTAACAGGGGAGGTGAGCAGATGATCTCAAATCCTCAACACCAATACTGTAAAGGAAGGAACAAGGAAGAAATGTAAACATCTCTGTCTATGCGAGCTGAACACCCCCTAGGGATAGCAGTACCTATAACACCTACCCTTTGTATCAGGTTGAGATGACCAAATAAAAGAGTAGAAGCCTCTGGGCAATATCACTTACTACCGACCACCCCGGTTGAGTTAAACACAAAGATTCGCCAAACGATGATTATCAATGTTGTGAGGGATTGTTAGAATTCGAGCAAACATCAAAGTTTGTGCAAAGTTAATGCAAGGGATAAGCTCCCTTAATCGTTTTCCAAATATTTAAACAATATGAGCCAAAGCGCTGGTGCAGTCCCTCTTTCAAACGGAACCGCACAAAACAATATTTAGTAGTTCATCACACAAGTAGGCGGTGCAAAGTACTTAGAGAGTTGCCATCACTCTCCGTAAACCTTCTGATCTTGTTGATAATTTATGCCATTAACTTCTCTTCCCTGCATGAGCCACGGAAACGGACTCGCCAACAGGGAAGACCAAGAAAGAATAAGTCTGCCCCAAAAAGGTATGAAAATAGCATGTGGAGCAATAACACGCTTTCTTGTATTGTCATGTACAGAAACTTACTCCCTCGCATGAGCCTTTAAGAGATCGGACTCGCCAACGAAGGGAGCGAGAAGTATATTACAGAGTAGATAAGCCACTTAGTAGCGTGCATCCGCTCTAGTAAGAAACTTACAAGAACAAATCACACTGTGCTTCCAGCACCCTTACCGGACCAGGATCAGGCCACCAAACGTCAGGGATACGAATAATCGTCAGCTCCGTCTGCTGTTTCCCTGGCTATATCCGGGTTTCCTGAAGTCGCGCACTACGGTGCGTCTGATGTCACAAGCCCCAGTACTGCTGGGAATTGGAGTTCCTGTTATGTCCGTGCTGGCTCCTTTACGCGGAGCCTGTCAGTGTACGCATACGGTGCGTTCTGACACTCATCAATTTTGGGTGGTGATCCTTGTCAATGGCTGTATTGAGGCTTCTCGGTTTTCTCAGTATATTCTTTCCCCCATCCCTGTATATTTATCCCTCCCTGACTTAAAAACAAAAAGTGCCCCGGAAAATTAAGAAAGGAATAAAGAAGGGAATAGTAACAAAGATACAAAAACAAAATGTAAAAGTAGTAAACCGCTTCTGTTCAGTAACACCTAGTCTTGTCCACCATGTCTTATCTCTACTTGTTATCATGGAGGGAATTTGGACTAGCATTGTGGCCACTAAGTGGAGTCCTCCTGTGTTGGAAGATACAATACTCTAAAATTGAAATAAGTTTAGTGTTCTCGTCCTCGGAGAACATGTTGTGAGTGGCAGGCCCTTAGAGAGAAATGACACCAAGGGACCCCACGCGTACAAAAAAAAAATTAAGTCACCTCTAAATATGTCGCCCCTCCTTTCCATGGTCTATGCCTGCCATAGACGTGAGTGCCATTGCGTGATTGAGGGGGCCTCTGACTTTTTCCAAGCTGCCGCTATTGCCAGCTTGGCAGCTCCTAGACATAGCCACATTATAGCTTTATCACTTTTGGACTGATACTGCAGTTCGTCATCCCGGAGGCCCAGGAGAATACACCCTGGAGCGTCTGGAATAGGGTAGCCCAAGATCTCTTTGATCTGCAACAGAACCTCTGCCCAAAAAATCTTGATGGATGGGAAGTCCCACCAGATATGGCGGAAATCTCCCGGCAAACCACATCCCCTCCAACAGAGATCCGACGTCTCTGGAAAGACTTTTTTCAATTTCATTGGGTAAAGGTACCTGTCGTAAAATATTGTATAATGAGCCTACCGCATGCCCATAGAGTGATTACATTTAGTGATATCGCTCCACAGCTTCCTCCAGTCCCCTTCTGACACCTCTTTCCCCAGGACGTTCTCCCAGAAGGCTAAGTGTCTTGGCTGAGGTGCATGCTGGGTTGTGAGGAGAAGGTTGTAAAGGAATGTGATAGTACCCCTAGACGTCCCCGCTGATCTTACAAATTGCTCGATGGGAGTCAAACTCCTCGTTGCTGCCTCTCTAATATCAGGTGTCAGTGCCCAGTGTTTCAGTTGTAAATAATAAAAAAGTTCTGTAGCTGGCAGGTTAAAATCACATCGGCAATTTTCAAACATCAGGATATCCCTGTTGTGGAATAAGTCTGCTAGCGTGAGGCACCCTCCCTCCCTCCAAGCGTCAAATGGGCCGGATTCCATTCCTGTAGAAACTGCCAAGTTGAAGTAAATAGGAGTGTATTGGGGGGGAAAGTCATCCTTCCTGCCCTCTTATTTACCCTGTCCCAGTTACTGAAAGTCGTCTTTGTGAGGATACTCAGGTTCTTTCGGTTTCCACAAAACGTCCCAGATAACTCATCCTGCTATCGCCCGGTCCATATGTAACCAGAGTTTATCTGATTCCAGCAGTGAACACTCTGTAATAACCCTCAACTGCGCAGCCTGATAATAGAGGTGGAAGTCGGGTAGTGCCAATCCCCCCTCCCTCTTTGGGCATCGTAGTATTCTCTGCGGAAGTTGCGCCCTACCATCTTTCCAGAGAAATCTGAGACAGAGAGATCCAATGGTTGAGAAAAATTCTCGGTTGACCTCTATAGGCAGGGCTTGAAACAGGTATAAGAACTTTGGCAGTACTGTCATTTTGAGTGGGTGTAATCTTCCCAGCCAAGAGAGATACATCGGGGACCATCGTTTAAGATCTATTCTCAGCTGTTGCACTAAAGAGGGGAAATTCGCCTTGTATAGTGCTGATAGACTAGGTGTGATTTTATGCCTAGGTAGGTGATCTCCTTTTTAGCCTCCTGAATTGGAGTGTCCCCAACTAGTCTCCTCATTTCCGCTGCTGGTATGGTCAGCAGGTAGGATTTAGTGAGGTTAATGAGTAGACCCGCTAGAGTTTCAAAGTTCTTCAATTCGGTCAGGAGAGCTGCTACTGAACTACGTGGCGATGTTAAGGTGAGCAAGACATCATCGGCAAATAACTATATTTTGTGTACTATCTCCCCAAAAGTGATTCCTTTGATTTCCGGTGTCACTCTTATTTTCGCCGCTAGGGGTTCTATACTAAGGGCAAAAAGTAGCGGGGAAAGAGGGCACCCTTGCCTCGTACCTCTGTCTACATTGAAGGGTTTGGATTGCACTCCATTTATCATTACTCTTGAGTGGGGTTTCGCATAGTTTGCTTGGACCATTGCGATAGAAGCTTCGCAAAAGCTGAACCTTCTCAGGGTGTGGACGCCTTTTTGGCGTCAAGCCCCAGTAGGACCGCTGGTGTCTGCTTTTAGTTGATTTCTCAATCAGATGGAGCACTCTTGGTGTGGCTCAGTGGGTTCTTAAATCAAACTTTTGGGCTCTTCGCGACCGCGTTAGGTCCCGTTTGCACCGGAACTGCAGCGCTCACATGGAAATTCAGCACGAGTCATCACCAACCTGTTTCCTCGCACTGCAAGCATTGAAGCTGTGAAGAACTGCCACAGCAAAGCTCCAACCTGCACACCCGCGACACCCGGCCTGCTCTTCACGCCTCGCCGACCTCTGTCCGCAACGCTCTCCTTGCTCCCGGTGACTTTCTCCAATGCGAATGGATGCTTGGCACAAAACTTGAGAAGGGAAACCTTCAACAGACTAATTTAGGACTGTATCTGAACTGCGCTCCATCAAGGTCTGCCTGAACTTTTGACTTCGACATTGTCCAGCATGACCAGATATCCCCATTTGGCGCTTATGCTTTTAGGGGCTTTTTTACAGTTTATTCATTAAAAATTAATAACTTCAGTTCTACTGATTGGTGTTTTGTTGTTTTGGTCTTGTTTTATTTATTAAATTGTGCTTTTTTTTTCTAACCTGGTGCAGGATACATTTGTGTGGTGTTTTCACTGTTTTACTGTTTGAACTGTTGCACAAATACTTTAACAATGCCTCAAAGTTAAGCCTGACTGCTCTCTGCCAAAATACCAGAGGGTTGAGCACAGGTTAATTTGGGGTTTGCTTGTGCCTTACTCTGACTAGGCTTGTGGTTGCTCCTTAACCAGGGCTCACACCCCAGTCAACCAAAAACGCCATTTCTAACAGTACTTAAAACAGTATATATGCAAAGTAGTACAGAGAGAGTAGGCTTTATGTCAATTTCCTTCAGCCCTTGGCCTTCATGGATTTTTCACAGTAGCACTCCATTGCTTGATTGCATGTCAACTAAGGCATTGGCATTATGTGATGATAAATTGTCCTATTTGGTTTCCCATTAGGATTTGGTGATGGAACTCAAGAAGACCTTTTGTTAGACTGGAAAAGCAACATCATTTGTAGCTAGTAATTGAGAATCAGTGTATGTTCTTTGAAGTATTTACTCTACTGACATGATGACATTTTAATTGCTGATGTATGGTTTTAAGTTTAGGGAGTGCATCTTTTGGTTTTTAAAAGGCTAAGGCTATTGACTGATCCCCTTGCATGTTCTTTTGTTTTACTTTGCAGTCTTGATAACATGTTGGACTTATAGCTATTTTTGTTAATAAAAGAAGCAACATTTAACAAAAATATCTACTATGCAATATTTTTCTGCTTATACCTTTATGTGCCCCACTTAAATACAAGCTTCATCTTCTGACTCCTTTTCATGACCCTTTCCTTTGTGGGTACAGCTTAAATCTGATATTGAAGTCTGTTTAAAGAAGAGTTAAATACAAAGAGAAGGGCCCCACAGACCAAAGGGACAGGGCACCGGGTAAGGCTTAAATGTCAAATATATAATTCCCTTTAGATGCGCTTATCTTTCAGTCACTCCACATCCACTCACACCCATAAAAACAATCCTGAAGGGAGCACAGATCGGTAGGATATCAAAACACTTATGAAATCGATTTAATAAAAACATTCAATAGGATTTGCATCAAATTGCACGTTAAAAAGTCTTAAAAACAAATCTGACAGATATAGTTATGTGAAAATCAGAGAAGACTCTAAAAATACAATCACATTTGTTATAACAACGTTAATTCATAAAGATACATAGAGATAACACATAGCAAAAACCCAAGTTCTTTGTCAGAATGTGGTTCGGTATTACACAAATTTAACAACAAACAAAGTGTTGACGCGTTTCGGTGGGTTAAGGTGAATGAGACCACCTTCTTCAGGACAATGAACATATATCTTCTCCTCTCCTAAGTATTTTCATAAACCCTATTTGAGAAAAAAAACATCTGTAATCCGTATTCTCATTATGCACATGCAATATACATAAATGAATAATTCATTATTTTATCTAAATAACAACAGTTCGTTATTCTACCTAAATATAATCGATAAGTGTTCCTAAATCCAGACTCCTGTGTGCTTCCCCCAGAGTTGGGAAAAATCAGTTAAAAGATCGTCAAATCGGCATACATACTGCTGATGTCCACTGTACCAATTATCAACAACACACACCAGCCAATCAGTTTTACCAATAACCTATCTCACTCATACCCCTTCATACCCCTAAGAGGGTCAATTAGCCAAACAGAGGATACCTCACCAGTGAATAACACTTGATGAGCTGCCTTTCTGGTTAAAAAATCAGCGATACAAACGTTAACATGCACATAAAGATATATATAAATCAACAAAAGCAGAAGAAGGACATAGTTATTGGCCCATTCCCCCAAGTCATTTATTAGGTTGCCATATTACTTGTTAACTAAGTTCGTACCTCTTCAGAGTTTCTTCATATAACCATATTTTTAGAAGTACATCTAATCCTTCATAGGATTGATGGGTGTGCTGGCTAGGCTCCACCCTTTTTTTCTGTTGCCACACTCTACAACTGTCTGTAAGCGGGATCCCTGTGATAATAATATATAATCTAAAGATTACCGTCAATTCAGATGTATAACACTGTTAGAGAAGTAAGCGATTCTACTTAACGACAGAGTCACTACATTATGTACTAATTTTAATTTCTACCAATGATTGTAAAATACCTGCTGTCAATGAAAATCAATGGCAACACACATAGGGAGTTGAAAAACTTCCCACTGTTGTTTTACGTTATACGGAGACTTCTTACTCTGCTTCCGTTTCCGTAACTATAAAGCAAGCACCACTGTACTAAATAAGCAAAATCATATCTTCCTACGACATAGTTCTGACCCACTAATTACCAACTAGTAGCACTTACCGTCGAGAAGGGAGAGGCTCTTCTATTTTGAAGTCCTCGCACATATATGCAGTGATTCGGTATATTAACACTAACGATCGTCAACAGCGGATCTTACTTTATGCGTCTAGCCGCACTACGTCGCGCGATTACGTGTACCACATGTTTAGTGTCCTCAGGGATCTAGTCTCTTTCACGGACTCACCAACTTTAAATGGTATACCATACTGTAGATCACATTCCTCTTATCATTTTTAAATTTTGAGGTAAAGGTATACCTCAAGGTTGAAAGTCAAACCTCAAATAACAGGATCCACCAATGGAATACAGTTCATATCATCATTTGGAGATATGCCATTGTTCTCTATTTTTACGATCCAGTTCTACATTCCCTCCTCTTTTGTTCCCTGTTATTTTCTCAAGAATAAACCAATGGAATTCAATATGTTTGTGTTTTAGATTGATATAATGCTCAACCAGCGGGGTATTCAATGTATTACTTTTTAACACTAACCTATGTTCAAGTAATCTCAATATTAGTTCTCTACTGGTTTCGCCTAAATCGGCCAATCCACAGGGGCAAAGTAACAGATATACTACATTAGAGCTCCTGCAGTTATTCAGGCTTTTAGTAATCACAGTATGTCCATTGTAATTAAAGGTTTTTCCCACTATGCAAAGTTCGCATATAGAGCAACTCCCACATTTGTTGTTACCCACAGCTTTCGGCTCAGCGAGTGTTATTCACCAGTGAGTTAACCTCTATTTGGCTAATTGACCATGAAGGGGTATGAGTGAGATAGGTTATTGGTAAACCTGATTGGCTGGTGTGTGTTGTTGATAATTGGTACAGTAGACATCAGCAGTATGTATGCCGATCTGACGATCTTTTAACTGATTTTTCCCAACTCTGGGGGAAGCACATGGGAGTCTGGATTTAGGAAAACGTATTGTTTTTATTTAGATAAAATAACGAACTGTTGGTTAACTCCCACTTTTGATATCAGTACAGTTTGATGGGATTTACACTTTTATAATTATTTTTCAACTGATTTTAAAAATAATTATTATTTCTGTTGTGTATTTTTATTATTATATACTTATGAATTTGCTCTACTAACACTTTATGTTTTTTAACTGTCAGTGCTCTCATTTTTTACAAAGATGATGTGGGAGAGAGGTAAAAATTAACATGCTATGCATCATTTCCCACAATAGTTGAATTCCGCTATTCACAAACAGAGATGAACTACAACTGAATCAAAACCCAGCAGGAGATAATAGGTGATGTAAGATGCAGGCAGACATAATGAAAATTATTTACATTTATAAAGAAAGTATCCAGGCAAAGAAAATTCAGAAAAATAATACTAAATTAGTAACTGATTACCGCATGCCTTCTGGACCATTTAATTAGTGTTCCTTCCCAGTTGTCATTGTGCTGCATTCATTTCATTCTGCTCACACTCAATGCCTCTTTTTCCCTTTGGTCTTGATTCTTTAGACTTCCTCTTGCATGCAGCTGTTTGTTTGTCTTCTATATTAATTGGTTTCCTGCATGCCCTCTGGGTCATTTTATTGGTGTGCCTTTTCTGGTGCTAGAGGTATGGATCACAACTGAGCACTACAATCCAAACCGGTTGAACATAGAGGACAATATCTAACATGGAAATTGGATTAGGATTTGAGAATATATGTTTATTGTTAGGGTTCAGTTAAGTCTATGATAAAAAAAAAATTGTTCTGCAAAACAATTTGGTATTAATGGAAGTCTATAGCACGATAAATTTATAGGTTGTCTATCCAGTATTTGGCACAGTTTGGGCTTTGCCTTGAAAAGTAAAACCTTATTTAGAGTTTGGAGGACAACATTCTCCATCACAAATGTGGCTGATATTGCATCCTCTGTATTACCAGTGCCAAAGGCTATAATGTACGTGTAATACGGCAGAGGGGATATTTGCCCTGTTTGCAGTGGCGGCTGGCACAGGTAAGAGTGTTGTGGCGGTGAGGCGGGGCATTGGCGGGGTGGGGGTAGAAAGTCAACAGACGACAGGTAAGCAAAAATATAATAAAAAAACAAATAAAACCACTTACCGCATCACTGACTAAATAAGGCCCTTAGTCTTTTTTTGAAGCAACATTCTCTAACATCCTACTCTTTCTCATCATTCTCAAGTTGGCATATACATCTAGTTGCAATGCCACAGGGAGTATGAAATGTTCAAGGGTTGAGCAGGCACAGAAGTCGTACTAGAGTATCACTTGAACAAGCTTAACAGCTGTTCGCAAGTAAGTTCTTCTGAGAGTTCAGAGTGTCCTAATATTTAGCATTAGTATAGAGCGTGTCCAACCAAAACAATATTTCCCATCGGGGATCTCTGAGGCTCCTAAGAGATATCTTTTCTGCTTAGAATCTATGCTTGACTTTTGTTGGTAATTTGTTCATTATTTAGTAATTTGGGAATGAGTTTGAAGTTTATTTTAACACATTTGATCGCTTAACTTTTGGAGTAAGACAACACGTTAATCAATGTCATGCAAATATACAAATGCATTATTTTCAAGAAAAGGGAGAAGCAATGTTCATGATGGAAACTGTGAGAAATGGGGGTTTTGGTTGGATGGGGTGTGACCCCCGATCAAGCAACAGCCACAGTCCCTGTCAGGGTGAACCACACAAGTTACTAAATTAACCTGTGCCTAATCCTCTGGTAGTTTCGCACAAAAGCAGTCAGGCTTAACTTAGAGGCAATGTGTAAAGTATTTATGCAGCACACAAACAGCAATAAAGTGAAATCAGAACACAAAAAAATCCCACACCAATTTAGAAACATATAGTGAATTTTAATAAATTATTTGACACCAAAATGACAAAAATCCAATCAGTGGAACCGGAGTTATTAATTTTAAAATTTTAAGGAAAAATATTGCACCTTAAAAACCAAAGCACCAACCACAGATATCTAGTCACGTGATACCGGGTACAGTCAAAATAAATGCCTGACTGCAATGGAGCACAAGTCCAGAAGTGTATTGTGCCCGGTCGGCACTAATCTTTGGACTTAGAAGAAATTTCAAAGAAAAATGGTCTGAGAAGGTAAAGTTCAGCTGAGCAAGGCAGCAGGCGGTGTCCAATGAGGAAGCGTCATCATCGGGGAGCTGCTGGACGAAGTCCCAGTGAACATTTCTATGTTTGGACTTACTCTCTTTTTTGGAAGTCGAAAATCTCCAGCAGGACGAAACTGTAGTCTGTAGCCGTTGAGAGTTCCAGAAGACCAGATACCCCTTTGCTGAAGGACCGCTAAAAAGGATTTGCTGCTGCAAAGTCAGGCTGACTGGAGAAGCACCTTGACGGATAGACAAGCTTGTAGGTCCCGATTTTCTCTCAATTCTCAGAGCAGTTTTTTGCCAAAAATATTACTAAGTTCCAAGCTTTGGATTTTGGCTATCTGGGCACCTTTAACATAACAATAGGGGTGAGTGGAATTTTGAATTCCGCCAGCGGAATTGGGGAAATTTAGTAAATCTTTGTTACTCTTGTAACGCTGAATTACTAATAAATTACACTGCTCCCCTGGAGGAGTTGATCAGCACTGGCTACTTCTAAACCGGTAAGCAGTCTGCTGGTGATTTGCAAAATAAACTACGATTGTACATAGCAAAGTGACTATTACTTGTATGCATTACAAGGCTGCTCCTCCGTGAACATCTCTCACCTCATCTGAAAACTGCTCTTGCATTTTTCTGCTAAATGCGATTGTATTTTACGCTAAGGGAAGCAAAGCGATCTCCCTAAGTCCTAAGGTAGAGTGCTGGGTGAGATGGGCAAGTACAGGTCGGCTCTACTACGCATGCCCCACACGTGTATCACTGTCATCATGACATGCCCAGAACTTATGTGTAGAAGAAACTCTCTGAACTGACCTTCCTGCCCATTTCTGACAGAGTGAATAAAGAATATTTGTTTCTATTGAATTAGGAAATATATATGAAAATATCATTATTTAATAATCTTCTTTAAGACACTTCACCATGTGGTAAAACATGTAAAAAAAATTACTGTGAAAAAGGGTTCAATAAAACAGGTGGAAAATGTTCCGGGTTTTTTAAAGCACACCTTCTGTGAACATACAGGCGAGTTTAGTATCGTTCAGTGCTGGCAATAGCTCAATGAGTAGACAAAGCGCAACACACAAGTGTTTGCTCCACCCCCTACAAGGATCTGGCTCCGCCCCTTTGCTATGTACACAAAGATCTGCTTCCGTCCTCGGTGATAGCATAGGACACCAACATTCATCCAATCACAGTGGGCTCTGAACATCAGCAACCAATGGATGATACTTCTGTGCCAACCATGTTTCTTCATTGCCAACCAGCTGGAGCATTTCCAGTTGTAATGCTGTGGCTTCCTGCAGATGGTGTGGGAGGCCTTTGATTACTGCCTCTTCTGCAATCTTCTGTGGCACCTCCGGTGGATCTCTGGGTTGACAGCTAACCCCAATCTTGCAAGAACAGCTGCAGACATGTTCGGTGTCTGGTGGCCGGAGGAATGGTGAGAGACTGGGGAAAGCAGGGGTGTAGGACAGGGGGGTCCACAACCAACATTGACACAAGCACTAACTGCATGACCAACTCAGAGACACCATGAGGACAACCAGTTACTGATAGCACAGCAGACACAATGAGAAACACTAACAGGACCAATAGCACACTGCTTTTAGTAAGGTGACTTTTTGACAGTTGTTCTTTTGTAAAATACAGCTTTGGGCTTGCTGGGCACTGTAGTTTTGCTTTCCCATGAAACTAGGGGTGGGCGGAACTCCGCGGAATCTTGCAGAGTTTTAATGCAACTCCGCAAAATTCCACAGAGTAAAACTCTACAAGTTCCACCTACTCCACACAACAACCAAGGGTCCAGGACTAGGGGGGTCCTACCAGGGGGTTATGAATTACTCAGGCTGGATCCAGGTGTGGGTTCAAGATGTTGGAGTCTTTTATGTCCCTGAGGCCAACTAGCCCTTGGTGTCACTCTGGTATTTCTGGGTTCAACAGCAGAACAGGGCTCAAACAGCAGGGCAGGCCTTTGGAGGTTCAAGGCAGGCTTCAGGTGCACTCTTGTGGAATGCCGCACGAGATCACCGACAGATGTCATGGCTACGAACTCCCAAAAATTTACTACGACTTCTACCCGATTCCCCTGAGGGAGGCTATATAAGCTTTAATCGAAGTCCCCTTAAAGTCATTGAATAGATCACTCACACAATATTTCCATTTTTGACTCACCGACCAAGGGGTCCTGGAGCATCAAACCAATGTTGTATACTGAAGATGGTCTCATAGATATATAACAGAGACCAAAAGGTCGATGTCTAACCCAATTTTCCTTTTAGTTTTTGTTAAATTCAGTTTGGGAAATCCAGATCCTATGTATAGGACAGACTCCATATTCGACCTTAAGGAAATGGGTATTTAATCAATCAATCAATCAATCAAGCATTTGTATAGCGCGCTACTCACCCGGAGGGTCTCAAGGCGCTTGGGGGGGGGGGTCCGCTACCGTTCGAACAGCCAGGTCTTGAGTTGCTTCCTGAAGGAGAGGTGGTCTTGGGTAAGGCGGAGGTGGATGGGTAGGGAGTTCCACGTCTTGGCAGCCAGGTAGGAGAAGGATCTTCCTCCCGTTGTGGCTCTTCGGATGCGGGGGACGGCGGCGAGGCGTGGTTGGTCGATTGTAGCTGGCGGGTGGGAGTGTAGAAGGTCAGACGGTCGTTGAGGTATCTGGGGCCTTGGTTGTGGAGAGCTTTGTGTGCGTGGGTGAGGAGTCGGAACGTGATTCTCTTGCTGACGGGGAGCCAGTGCAGGTCTCTCAGGTGTCCGGCGATGTGGCTGTGTCGGGGATGTCCAGGATGAGTCGAGCTGAGGCGTTCTGGATGCGTTGGAGTCTTTTTGAAGTTTGGCTGTGGTTCCGGCGTAGAGGGAGTTGCCGTAGTCCAGTCGGCTGGTGACGAGGGCCTGGGTGACCGTCTTCCTGGTTTCGGTGGGGATCCACCGGAAGATCTTGCGCAGCATGCGTAGGATGTTGAAGCAAGACGAGGAGACGGCGTTGACTTGTCGGGTCATTGAGAGGGAGGAGTCCAGGATGAAGCCCAGGTTGCGTGCGTGGTCCGTTGGTTTGGGTGCGTTGCCCAGGGCAGGGGGCCACCAGGAGTCGTCCCAGGTGGAGGGTGATGATCCTAGGATGAGGACTTCCGTCTTATCTGAGTTCAGTTTCAGGCGGCTGTTCCTCATCCACTCGGCTACGTCCTTCATCCCTTCATGTAGGTTGGTTCTGGCGGTTGTGGGGTCGTTGGTGAGGGAGAGGATCAGCTGGGTGTCGTCGGCGTAGGAGATGATGTTGAGGTTGTGTTGGCGTGCGATGGCTGCGAGGGGGCTCATGTAGACGTTGAAGAGGGTGGGGCTGAGTGATGATCCTTGTGGTACGCCGCAGATGACTTCGGTGGCCTCGGAACTGAACGGGGGAGGCGGACTCTCTGGGTTCTTCCGGCGAGGAAGGAGATGATCCACTCCAGTGCCTTCTCTTGGATTCCGACGTTGTTCAGGCGTTGCACTAGGGTGCGGTGGCAGACTGTGTCGAACGCTGCGGAGAGGTCCAGGAGGATGAGGGCCGCTGTTTCCCCGTTGTCGAGCAGGGCTCGGATGTCGTCGGTGGTTGCGATGAGGGCGGTCTCGGTGCTGTGGTTGGCCCGGAAGCCGGACAGCGAGGGGTACAGAAGGGAAAATGGGGAGAGAAAAGCAGACACAAATACGGGCACAATGCAAATGGGGCAGCGAGGGGTACAGAAGGGAAAATGGGGAGAGAAAAGCAGACACAAATACGGGCACAATGCAAATGGGGCAGCGAGGGGTACAGAAGGGAAAATGGGGAGAGAAAAGCAGACACAAATACGGGCACAATGCAAATGGGGCAGCGAGGGGCACAGAAGGGAAAATGGGGAGAGAAAAGCAGACACAAATACGGGCACAATGCAAATGGGGCAGCGAGGGGTACAGAAGGGAAAATGGGGAGAGAAAAGCAGACACAAATACGGGCACAATGCAAATGGGGCAGCGAGGGGTACAGAAGGGAAAATGGGGAGAGAAAAGCAGACACAAATACGGGCACAATGCAAATGGGGCAGCGAGGGGCACAGAAGGGAAAATGGGGAGAGAAAAGCAGACACAAATACGGGCACAATGCAAATGGGGCAGCGAGGGTACAGAAGGGAAAATGGGGAGAGAAAAGCAGACACAAATACGGGCACAATGCAAATGGGGCAGCGAGGGGTACAGAAGGGAAAATGGGGAGAGAAAAGCAGACACAAATACGGGCACAATGCAAATGGGGCAGCGAGGGGTACAGAAGGGAAAATAGGAGAGAAAAGCAGACACAAATACGGGCACAATGCAAATGGGGCAGCGAGGGGCACAGAAGGGAAAATGGGGAGAGAAAAGCAGACACAAATACGGGCACAATGCAAATGGGGCAGCGAGGGGTACAGAAGGGAAAATGGGGAGAGAAAAGCAGACACAAATACGGGCACAATGCAAATGGGGCAGCGAGGGGTACAGAAGGGAAAATGGGGAGAGAAAAGCAGACACAAATACGGGCACAATGCAAATGGGGCAGCGAGGGGTACAGAAGGAAAAGGGGAGACAAGCAAGAAATGCGGGCACCGAGGCCACAAGTGGAACGGCGATCTTACCAGTAGCAGCAGCGGGCGGCCAACACAGGCGGAGCTGTGTGGTGGGGGAGCGACCTACCTGGCAAGGTCAAGGGTCGCTCTCCTCACCGCGCAGCGGCCGCCATTTATGGGGAGGTGGGAGGGAGGAGCAGCTGGGAGGCGGGAGGCAGGGTCAGCGAATGGGCAGACAGGGGGGCGGGGCCGCAGGGGACGCAGCGGCGGGAATGGCGAGAGGCAGCGGGGGCACAAAAGGAAAAAAGGGGAGAGAAAACGGACACAAATACGGGCACAATGCAAATGGGGCAGCGAGGGGTACAGAAGGGAAAATGGGGAGAGAAAAGCAGACACAAATACGGGCACAATGCAAATGGGGCAGCGAGGGGTACAGAAGGGAAAAATGGGGAGAGAAAAGCAGACACAAATACGGGCACAATGCAAATGGGGCAGCGAGGGGTACAGAAGGGAAAATGGGGAGAGAAAAGCAGACACAAATACGGGCACAATGCAAATGGGGCAGCGAGGGGTACAGAAGGGAAAATAGGGAGAGAAAAGCAGACACAAATACGGGCACAATGCAAATGGGGCAGCGAGGGGTACAGAAGGGAAAATGGGGAGAGAAAAGCAGACACAAATACGGGCACAATGCAAATGGGGCAGCGAGGGGTACAGAAGGGAAAATGGGGAGAGAAAAGCAGACACAAATACGGGCACAATGCAAATGGGGCAGCGAGGGGTACAGAAGGGAAAATGGGGAGAGAAAAGCAGACACAAATACGGGCACAATGCAAATGGGGCAGCGAGGGGCACAGAAGGGAAAATGGGGAGAGAAAAGCAGACACAAATACGGGCACAATGCAAATGGGGCAGCGAGGGGTACAGAAGGGAAAATGGGGAGAGAAAAGCAGACACAAATACGGGCACAATGCAAATGGGGCAGCGAGGGGTACAGAAGGAAAAGGGGAGACAAGCAAGAAATGCGGGCACCGAGGCCACAAGTGGAACGGCGATCTTACCAGTAGCAGCAGCGGGCGGCCAACACAGGTGGAGCTGTGTGGTGGGGGAGCGACCTACCTGGCAAGGTCAAGGGTATTTATACACTGATGACTAGTTAATTTTCACCCATTTCAACTGTAATATCTGTTATCTATGTATGTGAGAATTTTTTTTATGAACCCCTAATTCTATGTATTTTGATATACACTGAAGAAGAAGAGATACACCCGGCTAATAGAATTTATTTAATCAAACAAATAAATGCATGTAATGTTCCAATTAATTTGCGATGTCCTGGTGAGACATCTTGTATAAGAGATAAACTGATACAAACTCTTTCGTGTAAACCAAATCCCTTGTAGGCACTCTTAGCTGTTTAACACTTTCTAAAAGTGCCATTTTCCAAATTGTAGCTTAAAATCCGACTTTACTATGAAAGAGGATTTTTTATTACAATTTCTCATATACCAAACATGAAATGCTTAACTGTTCCAATCAAAGTTAGCATGTATTAAATGTAATAAGGCTACCCAATGTTATCCTATAGGAGAGGTAGGCCTCACAATAATTAAAAACAAATTAAGAGTTTTTCACTACCAGGACATGTGTGTATTAAAAGCACTAGTCCATCCTTTTAGTTACAATGCACCCTGCCCTATGCGTACCTAGAGCCTCTCTCAGAAGTGACCTATATTCGATAAAAGGCGATTTAAGTTAAGGCTTTGCAGGGGGGTTATATTCCCTAGTTGAATTGGCAGCTTAAACTGCATTCAGGCAGTAACGGCAGGCCCGGGACATGTTTTAAGGGGATACTTAAGTGGGTGGCACAATAGGTGCTGCAGGCCAAATTATAGCATTTAATTTATAGACCCTGGGTATATGGTATACCACTCTACAAGGGACTTATAAGTAAAATAAATATGCCAATCTGGTGTAAGCTACTTTTACCATGTTTAAAGTAGAGCACACAAGCTTTAGCACTGGTTAGCAGTAGTAGAGTCCTAAGGCCAACAAAAACAAATGCAGCAAAAATAACAGGAGTGAAGGCAAAAGTTTAGGGGTGACCCTGCAGAGAGGGCCAAGTCCAACAGAAACCAATGACTGGTAATGTATAGTTAGAAGGTTTTAAACAGTAGCAGGAAAGGGGTGAATTCAAAACATGTGTACCAAAAAAAGCAGATGAGAGAAAGGGAGAAATTTGATATCTGACATTCTATTTCCCTCATCTGTTCAAATTGATCTAAAATGAATATCAATAGCTTAGAGCTCAGGTCAATGATTATATCACCTCTATAAGGTTTTCCAAAGTTTCACAAAGGTTTTACTCATTTCACCCAGTGCTGACCCAGAGTAAGGTTAGCTTTAGGTGTTTTTCTGCAACAGTCTTTACTCAGCCAGAAGCAACACAAATACTTTGAAAATGTGTTCCATCGCACCTTCCTCTTCAATCATGCAAGAGCTTTGAGCCTGAGAATCTACCAACGTTCCTATTTTGTCACCTTTGATTTGACTGCACTTCGTGGCTCAGAAATAAAAGTCTGAAATTTGATTACATTTCTTTTTATTAGTGATTATGCCAGCAGGGGTATGCAAGACGGCTTTTAGTAGATAAACTTTGGTTACTTAGACCACCCAAATACACTCTCCCATTGGCTCCTAGCCACTTTGTCTCCTTCATTTCTCTGTGAGTGTAACCTAGAGGGAACACCTAGCACTTTACTTCATGAATACTTAAATAAATTAAAAATATTAAAATAAATACATAACTTGTGTGAGAATAGTGTGTTGGCAGCTGCCAAGCATATTAGCTAGAGCAATCACCTAGAAAAGGAAACAGTAAAATCTTATTTTGTGTCTGTCTTTGTAAGCCTCTGTGGCTGAGGTTCTAATGATATGACATGTCCTAAACATCACCCAGGGTTTATTCACTCAATCACAGACCTCCTTTCTCTGACAGACATAGTCATATATCACTAGTGCATTAGATGTGTTAAAATGAAATCAATGTTACCATTCTCACAGGAAGTTTGAGCAAGGAAACACTTTATGGGAAAGCACTGGATATGGAAACAAAAAAAGGAAAAATGTCCAAGTGTACATGCTGTTTAGGTGAGAAAGTACACCCATATTATCGCTTTTCACAGAAGACAATGCTATTTAATGCCTCAGTGCATGTGTTCTGGCCCTAAAATGGTACCTGTAAATTTGGTTTCACAAAATTGGTCTATTTACCTTTCCAGTAAGTTCACATTGCAGGGTGCTAATATCAAAAGACTTGGCACAGTATCCACAGTGACTGAAGTCCTAAAAGCTATTTCATTGTGTAGATTCAGTTCCATTTTCCCATTGGAGAGGCCCAGGTGTAATAAAAATATTTAATTTTATAACTCCGGGAAAATTCTGCCAAAGTCCTTCGCAGGTATTTCCTACGTAATTTTCGCAATTTGCATTTATGATGAAATTAGATGTTTCATACCTTGAGTGAAAAAGTACATTTAGAATAATGTACTTTAAGCTGCCTGAGCTAGGGCTGGTTTAAAATCAGTTCTGTCACTCATCACATCTCCAGAGCTGGAATACACATTTTTGGCTGGGAGAATTGATGACCCGAGCTCAGAAGCAAAAGGCCTGTCTCTGAGCCAAGGAAGGATGGGGGTGGTAACTGCTGAACACTTATAAGGGATTAGCTATCTGGGAGTGGACAGGAAGATCTCTTAAAACCAGGGGTGCTGAAACAATTTTCAGAGTGGGGGTACTGCCATCACGGTTACATCACTGAAGTCATGGGGATTGTGAAAAATCCAGGTGTTTTCAAAAGGCAATTATAGCAAATGAGCTGGTGGTGCATTTTGTAGCAAATTGATTTTACAGACCGCACATTTTCCATTGAAATGGCCACAACATTCGCACTGACATGCAGTTTTACTGATAATACCATAGTGCACAAACCACAATGTGTGAAAATCAGGTTTCAGCATATATGTATCATTTGCACATCACCAAGTAAAGTGGGTTGATTTGACTTGATCCTATTAAATCGTTATTTGCATCACACTTCAGAAATACAAACAAAAAGTGCTTAATTTGTGCTTTCCTAAATGCTGATATACTTTGAAATATTTGTACAGTTAATTTACAGGTATTTAAATGTTGCTGTGCGGTAAATTTACATCCTTCAGCATTTCCTTTCATACGTCCTTTACCCCAGCAAAATTTCATTTTACAAAATCTTCTAACTTAGCAGTTAGAGAGAGAAAAGTAAACACCAATCTCTATGTTAAAAGAATAAGCAGCAATTTGTCAGATGACATAGCCTGACATTTGACCTCTGTCTTAAAGCAAATGTGACAAGATAAAAACAAAATGTAAAAGCATCTTTGTTGATTATTTTGGGGTGCTGCAGCACACCAGCACCCCTACTTCCAGTGCCTACAGTTAAAACAAAGGACAGCCTTAGCATTACCTGGTTTGGCTCGGAGTTGCCACAGAGGGCTTCTCCTGTTCAATCCCAATATGCTTCAAGAAAGCCAATGCTCCACCCACAATGGGACCCTGTCAGGTGGGGTGAGAGTTCATCAAAATAAGGGCATAAACTAAGAAAATAAAGACAGACCTGTCTGGTGGCAGAAGGGTTCTGCCATATTGAAACAGGGGCTTGTAACAAAGTGACCACACTAGATAAATGGATAAATTCAGCTGAGGCTTTATTGTCAAACCCCATCCATCGGTGACTCCAGCCAACTGACAAGGTAAGAACCCCATCAACACAATGCTCCCTGCTGGAACATGGAACCAGGCTACATCACACTTCTTCCTCTTTACATTTGAAATAAAATAACAGTAGAAACAACACACATATTTCTTTCTACATTTGAAGTACAATTCTGTAAGAATCCCAAAACCTTTCCTCCCTTGTAACACAAACTTAAAATTAAGAACACTGTAATTACAACTTATCATAAAAGAAGTACTAACTTCTTACAAAATCTTTGAGATAAACAGGAATTTTGCAATATCTTACGCTTTTGCGTGCGGGTTCCAAACACTCCTTTTGAGAAGAAGACCCTTCAGATATTTCTTCCTCACACATACCACCACTTCTTGGTCCTATATGAACTACACGGCTATGATTCCAAATGCGACCATCATTGGTTTTCACAGCATTTTTGAACAATTTCACCACAGACTTTACACCAGTGAACTTAGACCAGTTAAGACAGCCCACAGGCGCTTTAATTTTAACTTTGTCTCCAACTCTGAATTCAACAGCCTTAGCCGATTTATGAGAGTCAAAATAAAACTTCCTTTTCATTTGCAAGGCCAATTCTTTCTCTCTCCACTGACCAATGTCATTGTCCTTAAGTCCTTTGTCCAAACTCATCCAGCCAGGACAGATGGTGGTATTGGCAGATCTTCCTTTGAATAACTCAAAAGGGGTTTTCCATGTTGAGGAGTGTGGTGTAAACCTGTAAGCTGAAATCCTATTTTGCAATTCATCCCTCCAATTCAAATTGTTGACCCTTGCCAGTTGTATGCTTTCCTTCATAGTTTTATTCAACCTTTCAATGGCACCATTTGTCTTGGGATGATAAAGAGAAGTCTTTTTGTGTTTAATTCCACACTTTAATAAATATTCCTCCATTTGACACGAACAAAATTGTGGACCATTGTCAGATAACAACGAACCTGGAAATCTTTCTCGCTTGAAAATTGCATCCAGAAACTTAATTACAGACTGTGTCGTGATATCACGCACAGAACTCACTTCAATCCAACGTGAGTATAGATCAATTAAAACTATTAAATACGGAGTTTGATGTTCACCATGAAGAGGACCAACAATATCAATGGCTACTTCATCCCAAGGACATAAGGGTAATCTCCTACAAACCATGGGAGATTGTCTGGGCTTGAGAATCTTGTCGCTCAAAGAACAGGGGACACAATCACGCACCACCCGTTCCACCATGAGATCCAAACCTGGCCACCAAAAATCTTGTCTAATACATTCTTTGGTTTTAGAAATACCCATGTGTCCTTCGTGAGCCATCTTAACAATATTGTTCCTCAGACTCTCCGGAGGAACTAACCTCGTCCCTCTAGTTAGAATGTCGTTATTAATGGTTAACTCATCGCACACCAACGACCAAGGTTTCTCAAGCTTGCTCCCTTTATCTCGTAAAATCATTTCCATGACTCTCAACATTTCAGGATCCTTCTTTATCTCTTCCTTCCATTCATCCTCTTTAGTAGCACCTAAAGTGATTTCACACACCTTCATATCAAAATCGTCCACCAAATCATCATCACCCTTTACATCTTCACATTCCACACTGTCAACCAAACACTGAGAGACAATCTGCCGAAACATTTGTAGCTCCAGGAATATATTCCACGCCAAAATCAAATTCTTGAAGAGCGATCACCCACCTCCTGATCCTAGAAGAATTTGAGTCCAAACCCTTCTTCTCAAAAATCTCCTTAAGGGGCTTGTGATCAGACCGGACAATGAATTGTGTACCCCAGACAATTTTTTTTAATTTATTCAATGCCCAGAAGATGGCAAGCGCCTCTTTCTCAATGACTGAGTAGTTTACCTCAGCACCTCTTAGACATCTTGAAGCACATGCAACCAAACACTCTTGATTATCCTTCTTCTGAATCAGCAAGGCCCCAAGTCCTTTCTTACTCGCATCTGTTACAATGTATGCCAAATCACCTGGTTTGAAAGCCTGTAAATCAGGAGCATTCTTGAGTTCCATCTTAACTTTTGCAAATTCTTCCTTGCATACCTCATCCCACACAAACTCAGTTTTTTTACACAATAAACTTCTGAGATGGCAAGTTTTATCCACAAAATTTCTTATAAACTTGCTGTAAAACTCAGCCATCCCCAAGAACGATGCAAGCTCTTCCTTCGAACACGGTTCCTTTAGATTAGCAATAGTATCTACCAACTCTTTCTTCGGTTTTACACCACTCCCGGATATGTGGTGACCAAGATAATCTACCTCAGTCACCCCAAATCTACATTTGTCAAAACGTAGAGTCAAACCTGCTTTAAGTAGTCTCTCTAACACCTTCGCCACCCTGCAATCATGTTCCTCAATGCTCTTACCATAAATCAATAGATCATCCTGATAACACCTGACCCCCGAAATTCCCTTGACCACATCACTCATAATCCTCTGAAACACGGAGGCCGCTGAAACCAATCCGAAAGGCATCCTTAGAAACTTAAACGCTCCCATAGGAGTAATTAAAGCGGTCAGTCCTGAGAACTCTTATCTAGGGGCACCTGGTGATATGCTGAAGCTAAGTCTAGTGTACTGAAATAACATGCACCATCCAGTGTCGACACCATCTCATCTATATTTGGCAGCGGGAACTTGTCCACGACAACTTTCTTATTGAGCGCACGTAGATCAACACATAAACGAATCTCATTGTTACTCTTTCTCGCTACCACAATGGGAGCCAACCACTCTGTCGCTTGCACAGGCTCAATCACACCAGATTCAAGTAGTCTGTTAATCTCTTTTTGTACAGACTCTTGCTCACTCAGTGGAATCCTCCTGACTTTTGCTGCAATTGGCTTGGCACCCAGCTTCAGCTTAATTCTGTGAGTATAGCCCTTCAAACGCCCCAACGTATTCTTTAATAATTCTTCAAACTTCTTCACATACTTGTTCTCAACATTCTCTAGAGACTGCACCTGCACAGGGGGATTTCCATTGGGATTGAGGATAATTCCAAGGCGAGCCTGGTGTGTCCAACTCAGTAAGTTATCTCCCTTCTCTGCCACATAAGTTTTTGCATCAGTAAATCTCTTATTGCACTCCACACAAGTCTGAAAATACCCCAACATTCTTATGGGAGTTCCCCCATAACCTGTTGGCCTTACATCAGATTTCAGTAATTCTACTTTATTTTTAAAAATTTCCTCAAAGACTTCTTTAGAAATAAACGTGAAGTGAGAGCAAGAGTCAAATTTCATTTTTATCTTTACATCTCCTACCTTGATCCACTCTGAAGGATGTTCCACACCACACTCATTCACCTGAAAACTGACTTCTTTCACTTCATTCCTGCCATCCCTTTTGTTGCGAAATCGGCAGTTCTTAGAAAAGGGACCCCTTTTTCCACAACAGTTACAAACCACTCTGAGAGCAGGACAAAAACTTGCATTATTTTGTGACCAACTTTGCCACAGCGATAACAAGTTCCTTGAAAGACCATAACATTTTTTTTTTCTTCATCACCACTCTTGTTTCTCTTCTCTTCCTCCCCACACTTGTTACTAACTGTGTCAGACTTGTGTACTACATGACACACAACCTCTTCTACTTTTTCTGCAGCATTAGTTGATTTTCCAACCTTGCTCAATTCACTCACACATTTCAACATGTGCTCAACTCGTTTTGCACTAACCATCACTTCATTCAAAGGTGGTTCGTCTTTTAACCAAAGTTCTTCTCTTATCTTGTCACTGCAGCATTTTAACACAAATTGATCCCGTATTCTCTCTTCCACTAGTTCACCAAATTTGCAACTTGACGCTAACTTCCTGAGAGCAGTCACAAATTCTTCAACAGTTTCCTCTTTCCCTTGTTCTCTTAAACCAAAATAATATCGTTCCATGATGGTACTCACTTTTGGCAGATAATGTATATCTAATTGCTTAATACATACTTCATACTCATTTAACCCTCTTTGACTCGCAGGGCTTAATTGTGGCAAATTCTCTAACACCTCTTGCCCCTCACCACCTAAACAGTGAAGCAAAAGTGCCTGTTTCCTCTCCGCACTCAAATTTGTTCCACACACCCTGGCATGATTCTCAAATATTTTCTTCCATTTCTGCCACTTCACCGGTGGCTCCCCAGGACTTGTCAGAAAAAACGGTGGTGCAGTTACATTTTGCATTCTCCTACTACTATTTCACACTTTAAGTTATTCTTTTAAATTTAAGTTGCACCCCAACCAATTTCTGTATCTTCCTCTAAAATTACTTCTCCTGTTTCTTTGGGCTCTTAACTCTCGACTTGAAAATACATACCAACATAACAAAGTTACTGAAATTTAAAAATAAAATACATAAAAATGTGCTTGTCAACGTGCAGGCAAGCCTATTACTGATAATATCCTTAGATTTCCAAACCCCTGCTGTTCTTTTCACCTTTCACCATTTCCTTTTGTCAACACATCAAATACGATAGAGTTTCTTTTTTAAAATGGCAATTTCTCTGTAATTTTTCCTAAATCCGCTTGTAAAATGGCCGCTGACGTCGCTACGTAAACATTTGTGCTGGTTTCCTTAGGTGATGGAGCTTGTTTCCTCCACGCTGAAACCATTGACGCTCGGTCTTTTTCAATGGGCGGTGGAGCTCACTCTCACGCAAGCTGGATTGCCACGGCACCTGATGTGAACCGCAGGTGAGCTCTGCGTTTCACCAGACAGAGCTTTTACTCCGCTTGCCCTTCCAGCGCCTCTCTCACCCTGAATCTTGCATGCAGCGAACCGCACACCATCCGCTGTGTTCCGCTTATCAATTCAGCGGTTTCCACTCTTCCGTGACGCTGTTCCTCTCCTTTTCCTCTTCGACGCACACCACCAGCGTGTTCCGTTCTTCCTTAGCGCCTCACGATGTTGGGGTTGACTTATCCTGTCTCCACACGCAATCGTCGCCAGTGTAACAAAGTGACCACACTAGATAAATGGATAAATTCAGCTGCGGCTTTATTGTCAAACCCCATCCATCGGTGACTCCAGCCAACTGACAAGGTAAGAACCCCATCAACACAACGCTCCATGCTGGAACATGGAACCAGGCTACATCACAGGGCTCTTGAGTAATTTTAAAGTAAGGCAAAGAGTAAGTTCTGCAAATGGAGATGGGGTAGTGTTAGAATGCTTAGGATTGGGCGGCAGAATTTCTCCAACACTGGTTAGTACACAGGATGCATCTGGCCGCTCAAACTACACTGCCTCAAAACACTTCTGGACCTGGGAAGGCAACTGCTTAGAAAGAAGGTCCTGCTGGAATAAAGAAGCCTCCTGATTCCTGCTGGAAGATGAGAATTCAAGGACATCTGACTCCTGCTAGCACCCAGGATATGGAACCGCTGTCCAAATGCCAAGTGATTGGGCTCTTGTTCGCTTGCTTTAGGGACACAAAAAGCAGTATTATTTCTGACTCCAAGGGGACCCAGCTGGCCACAGATGATTGGACCCTGCAGGAGATCTGGCTGGAAAGAGATCTGGTACCTAGAAGCTTGCCTGAGAGAGCTCTTTGTGCCTTCAGAGGGGTGGCCGCCGCTATGGCTCTCTGAAGGCAGTGAATGCTTGCTGAATAACCACCATTTTTCATGTACCCACTGAGCAAACATTTTCATTTTACAAAAACAAAGGAGGAGTTTGTTTCTTTAGAACAAAAATCTAATGACCCTGCCACCCTAGACGTTTTCTCCCAGAGTGCGTGGATAATTTACTTCTTTTTTCTCTCTTTTCTTCGTCCCCTTTTCCTGAAGAGAAAAAAGTACATCAGATCAACTACTCTAAATAGGGTGGAAGGTCTGATGTACTTACAATAGCGGCCCTTTGGGCCTTCATTGTAAGGTTTCCAGAAAACGGCCCGCCCAGTTCTAAACAGAGCGGGGAGACCACCAGTTTGTGGACTGGATACTCTGCCATGTTTGTGGGAGTGTACCCTGTCTGCCAAACTCTAAATCAGGCCCTTAGTTTTATTATCCAGATTTAGTAGGATAATTTTATGTGTATTTTAATCCCTTGAATATTTTATAATTTGTGCATACATTTTTTAAAGATTTTAAGCACTCAACCATAAACTTCAATCTGAAACTACGAAATGACCACTGCTTGGATGGTTTGCAGAGCCTTTTGAAGAAATCCACTGTTTAACATTAATGAGATCGCAAAGCTGAAGGACAATTGGTTAAATTAGGTTTAGATGTGACTACTAGCCATTTGACAGGTATGCTGGGTGGGGATATATTGAAGGAAATTACAGAAATGTAAACTTCTGACCTTCAAAGGGGCATGATTGACTGAAGGTGACAACTGTCTCTGTCAGAAACTATAAAATATACAATATTATATCCCATATACAAATTATTGAACGTAAGCTACTACCACGTCACACATTAATAACCGTCTGCATACAAGATATACTCATGTCAAGTGTGTTATCTTTAACCACTCCTGGCTTTTTAAGCAACAGCACTTTGTATTCTGGGATGTGTAGTTTTGCTCATCCCATTAGAGGTATGGTCTTAAAACATCTTGCAGACAAAGTAAGAATTACTAAAAATCTTACTGTGGCTGCGGTGTTATATATTTGTGGACTGCTTCTGCAGTCCTGGATTTATTCTTTAAATTCTGACACTGTCAGGTATAGCTTTTACATTTCAAAGACAGGGCTACAAATCCAGAATGAAAAGAAAGAAAAGGATCTAGATGAGCTACTCATTCCTAGCAATACATACATTATGTCAAGTAAATTATGTTACATAAAAACAAAGCAAAGAAAACAAACCTTTTTTCCTGAGTCCTTTACCTGCTAGAAAAAGTAAAACCTTTTCCAGCACAGAATGCTGGGTATAAAACATATACAATGCTCCCTCACTTTATTAATAAATTACAATCCTGCTTTATTCACATAGATATGCCACACCCCACATTCAAAACGTTATGCAAAACTAACTACTCCTACAATTTAGTTATGGTCAGCAGAGCCTCCATGATCAGCCAGTCAGCATGTTTTCCTCGCTGGTACTAGCCATGAAGAAACAGAGTTAATCCTGTAAACCTTCACAGCTCCAAGCCAGCAGAGAAAATGAAGGAAAGTCCCAGCTCTGCAAGGAGGGCAGTATGGGCACCTGACACTGAATCTCAAACTTCAAATCTTGAATAATTTTACCAAACTGTTACACCTCGAAATTTGAGCAGGTTTTGTTAATCCAGTATTACTCTGGATGGTGAAACAGACAACGTTAAAAGTTATGAAGCATGTGGCTCTTTGTAAGGACCTCAGCTGGAACATGGACCTCTGAGGTTTCTTCTGTCTAAAGACAGGTGAGAAACTATTGGAAACCCATGGAAGTTTGTGCAATGAGTAACTTAAATGTGAGATTCATGTTCAATAGCCAGCCTGGATTTGTGATTGCAATGCACACTATTTATGAGTACGAATTTGGTCTTCGTGGTATTGACTTTCAGATAATTGGTAGATGTTTAGGTTTAGAATGTGTTCAGACATTTGCAGAGGAAAGGAAGATGATCAATCATGTGAAATAATGGGGTATGCTTCTATTGTCAGGGATTCCAAGTTCATTATAGGCTAGACTATTTATCTTTCAGTCCTACATAGAAAGCATACAATGTACTGGTAAGAATGAAGCAACTCTTGGCGTGTGGTGCGCTGCTGGACTGCATGGTGATAATCCATGCTAGGATTGTACCAGGGTTAGGAATATGCATAACAGAGGAGCAACTGGAAAATGTGTTGAAGTCAAGGTGATATTTCCTTAGGAGGGGAATAATCTGTCAATTCTTCATCAAAGCTGGGAATGTCACTGTTGGGAGTATGAAATTGATGATCTCAAGTATGAAATATGGATTGGATGATGGAGGTGGGAAGGATGTTTTTATCAGGTGAATCAGCCTTATGAAGTTGAAGTTGCAGGGCATTCACTATAAAGCAACATTTGCAAGTAGCACCTTGGGATGATATGGCAAGGATGTATGTGAAGTTTGTCAATGTGGGTGTCTGCAATGACAGTTTTTTGGATTACATTGATTTTGTCTGCAATATACTAGGCAAAGTAAATGGATTCTTGCAAATGGTGGGTATGAGCGTAGGGGATAGGGAAGATTCATACAGTGCTTAATTTCCTTGTTGAATGCTTTGCTTCCACTGTTGGTCTTGAGTATATCTTTCACATGGTAGCTATGCTTCCTTTTTTTCTTGTTGAGTTTGCAAGCTCTACATGCTGCTTTAAATGCCATGTTGCAATGGACACTTACTGATACGTTTTGTTGATGGTGAGCACTTAAGTGTGCCAAAGTGTTGTTTTTTAAGTCTTAGATTTTTTTAATGCACAGAGGGTGTACTTGGTTCTGTAGATTAGTGTCTTTCTTTCTGTAGTTTGCCAGGGTGGGACATCAATGAGAATGTCCTAGATTTCATCAATGGGTTCATTAATGAGCTTATATTGATGCAGTTTGGGTTGTCCCTTTTGTGGGGGTATGTGAGTTGTTATGATTAAATGAATGTCTAAATAAAACAATGAGTTTAGTGCTTATATGACAAAGTTAAGCATGGTACCTATAGTGTGTGTGAGTGCTGTTGCATACAAAGATGCTTATAGTGATGCAACCATATTGTGAAGGTGAAAATAGTGATTTGTGTAGTGGAATTGCCTGGCAGGTTGACAGTCCTGAGATATCTGTTGTTTGTGTGGGTAATGTTACCAGTTAATGTGATGTCTCAAAATTCTAAGACAAGATGTTTGCTGTGCTGGCTAGCTGGTAGGTCAGACGAGGTTTTGACGGACTGAAAGGACTGAAGGCTAGGTACATGGATAGGTGCTCAAACAATGGGGAGAATGGTGAGAAGAGATGATAGTTGTGCACTATTACACCACCTTTTTTGTAATTTTAACGGGTACACTATGTGACCTCCTAAATGGTTTACTTTCTTGGAAATTCTTTTGAAAATTACCTTTATAGCTTCTAGCACAGTTAAATAAGCTCCAGTAAGACGTCAGGTTCTGAATCAGTGTATGCATCAGTTTTCTGTACTCTAGTATAGCAGGGTCTCATTGGCTTGCCTGGTTGCTTCTTGGCTGTTCCTCAGGTCCACAGTGAGTTTTCCTGTCCTGTCAGTTAAATGTCTTGCCGAAGATGCCTTTAGCGGTTTTAGCAACAGGATTTTAAATTAAGCAATTCTCTGGCACTGTTTGCGGTACTGTTCAAAGAAAGGGTATGCAGTTCCTAAGGGTGTGGAGATATATAGAGTGAGAAGTATACTAGGTTCTGTGTGCAGGATCACAATGTATATCCTGCAATAGAAGATGAGAGGGAAGGGGGAAAAGCCCCTCTTCGGAACTAGAGCCCTCACACACCCAGCCAGCTAGGTGTCATGCTTCATCATATGGGCTTGCTCCTCGTCGGGCCGGCGCTGCAATGCCCGACGGGCACCCAATATGGGGCTCTTTATCGGAGATCTTTTGTTCCTGCCGTTTGGTGCAGTGGGGGTGAGGGGCCTAGTAGTGTAGATGTCGTGTGAGTGAGTTAAAACAGGTCAGTTAGTCCTTGAACTGACTTTATTCTGGAAGGTAAACTGCCTGATTAAAAATATATATGGAGCGGCGCAAATCTAGGAGCTATGTGTCTAGATGTCTACGCCCTACTCTCAATAGGTCGACATGTTTCTTGCCTTTGTTGTCAGGAGGATCATTGGCAATTCTTCAGGACCAGTGTAAAGAATGCTATCTACACACAGTGGGAAGGGAAACATACCTCCCACATCATAGTGCAGTGGGTAATGTCCCACCGTCGTCAAGGAACCTAGATTGGGACGAAGTAACAGAGATTATATACATTATATACATCATCATCGTATATCTCATTGCCTTATGAGAGATGCACACAAAAGGTGTTCAAATTGGTGTGCATTCCATGGTGATACTTCACGCAGTTACTGTGTCTAGGTGTTGCATACAGTGAAAAAACCAGGCACAGGTCTCTTTAAAAACAAGGATAAAAAGCAGTAATCGGGCATTATGTAGCATGTTGCTCACCTAAGGGCCTAAAAAATTATGCCTCATCAGTCTCCGGCGTGATAAAAGGATACCAACAGTTAGTGTCCTGTGGGGGATACAAAGTTAAAAGTAGAATTAAAAGTCACTATCAAACCGTCTCACGCTCTCCATGGAACAGTGGCGTGTAACATTAATGAGGGAGGAGCTGTGACACAACTGGTTTCGCACACGCTCCCCTCACATGCCTCTCATTAATCCTAACTCTCGTGGGGCAAGGACTACGTCCGCTGCCGAGGGCCATGGCATAACAATAATTATGTTGGTTAACCCCGGTCAACCGGGAAACAATCCTGTGCGCAGGAACTTGGAAAAATGCCCCAACGTGCTAGAGGGCGCAGTGAACCCTGTTAGATGTCCGGGGCCTCAAGGCTCCTTCAAAAGTATCACGCAACACTGAGCATTACGAGCTGGGGAACAGTTGTCAGTTTCACTTACCAGCACTCCAGTGAATGCGCGCTGAGTGACCTACCCTCGCCGCCGGAACCGGGTGGTGTATTGCTGCCATCCACGGCCGTAGTTATACACACCGGTATCGGCGCGGCTAGGGGGGCGTGGCTCTTAGACGCGTACCAATGGTGTCAGTGATTGAAAAAGGGACTACTCATGTGGGAGTGGCGGCCATCTTAGCCTAGTCTCAGTCACATGGGCGATGTAAGGGACAGGCTGCAATAGAATGGCGGCCATCTTAACCTAGTGTTGTTAAAGGTTAAGTGCTCGTTGGTAGTCATATGGAGGCATGATAGAACGGCCCTTGATATTTCTGTGTCCACCCCATTGTTGTATCTGTATATGGACTCTCACATTGTTGAAATACAATGGTTGATTTCTTATTATTATTGGTACAGTAAAGACTCTACTGTTAGTTCAACTACTGAAAAGAGGGGCGATTCCTGCGCTTCAGGTATTGGCTAGTGTGGCCCAGGGAATATCGTCATTGAGTCCCTTACTGTCCGTGGACAGTCTGTGGACCCATCTCTGTTCAATCCTGAACAGAGCCCTTTGTGTAATCTGTGGGTGTGCCTCTAGGATCAACCATTGTATGGACTCAGGAGAGTGATTGGAGTCTCTAAAGTGTGTGTACATCTTAGTGGTGACCCTCTGGCGGCGGATGTTGCTCCTGTGTTCTGTAATGCGGGTTTTGGCCATGCGTAGTGTCATGCCTATGTACTGTAGGCCGCAAGTACAGGTGATCATGTATATACAATGGGTGGTATTACAATTCGTATGTTTGGTCAAGCGGCGAGGGTAGGTCACTCAGCGCGCATTCACTGGAGTGCCGGTAAGTGAAACTGACACCTGTTCCCCAGCTCGTAATGCTCAGTGTTGCGTGATACTTTTGAAGGAGCCTTGAGGCCCCGGACATCTAACAGGGTTCTCTGAGCCCTCTAGCACGTCGGGGCATTTTTCCAAGCTCCCGCGCACAGGATTGTTTCCCGGTTGACCGGGGTTAACCAACATAATTATTGTTATGCCATGGCCCTCGGCAGCGGACGTAGTCCTTGCCCCACGAGAGTTAGGATTAATGAGAGGCATGTGAGGGGAGCGTGTGCGAAACCAGTTGTGTCACAGCTCCTCCCTCATTAATGTTACACGCCACTGTTCCATGGAGAGCGTGAGACGGTTTGATAGTGACTTTTAATTCTACTTTTAACTTTGTATCCCCCACAGGACACTAACTGTTGGTGTCCTTTTATCACGCCGGAGACTGATGCGGCATAATTATTTAGGCCCTTAGGTGAGCAACATGCTACATAATGCCCGATTACTGCTTTATATCCTTGTTTTTAAAGAGACCTGTGCCTGGTTTTTTCACTGTATGCAGCACCTAGACACAGTAACTGCGTGAAGTATCACCATGGAATGCACACCAATTTGAACACCTTTGTGTGCATCTTTCATAAGGCAATGAGATATACGATGATGATGTATATAATGTATATAATCTCTGTTACTTCGTCCCAATCTAGGTTCCTTGACGACGGTGGGACATTACCCACTGCACTACGATGTGGGAGGTATGTTTCCCTTCCCACTGTGTGTAGATAGCATTCTTTACTCTGTCCTGAAGAATTGCCAATGATCCTCCTGACAACAAAGGCAAGAAACATGTCGACCTATTGAGAGTAGGGCGTAGACATCTAGACACATAGCTCCTAGATTTGCGCCGCTCCATATATATTTTTAATCAGGCAGTTTACCTTCCAGAATAAAGTCAGTTCAAGGACTAACTGACCTGTTTTAACTCACTCACACAACATCTACACTACTAGGCCCCTCACCCCCACTGCACCAAACGGCAGGAACAAAAGATCTCCGATAAAGAGCCCCATATTGGGTGCACCTCGGGCATTGCAGTGCCGGCCCGACGAGGAGCAAGCCCATATGATGAAGCATGACACCTAGCTGACTGGGTGTGAGGGCTCTAGTTCCGAAGAAGGGTTTCCCCCCCCCTTCCCTCTCATCTTCTTTTGCAGGATATACATTGTGATCCTGCACACAGAACTTAGTATACTTCTGACTCTATATATCTCCACGCCCTTAGGAACTGCATACCCTTTCTTTGAACATTGCCTTGGGCACGTATGCTGGACCTGAAAAAATCCCTAAACGTCCCTCCTCTTGTTGATACTGTTTGTGGTACCTCATGTTTTATGGCAGCAGGTCTGTTAGTGAGCTTCTGCATGCCTGTCGTCATAGTCATGCCTATTTTTCATGATTTCCAAACTGCAGCTTCCACAATTTGCATCTTTCTACACTATATCTGCTGCATGTATAAGGCTGCTTGAACGTTTACCACTTGCTCATTTTAAGCATTATGCTGATGATCATTGTGCCTTTTGTGGTGCCAAGTATTTTTATTCTGGGATTTTTATTTTTGCATTTCTTTTTGTAATTAAGGCCTGAAAAGTTGCTGCATACTACGAAACCCAGACAAAGTACCTCTAAGGACCAACACTTTCACCTGTGAGGTTTAAGTTTGGAGTGAGAACAGCAAATTACAGCCCCAAAAATTCCAACACTTTTCCCAATGTGTCTAAGATTAGAGTGGGACTAGTAAACATAGCCTCTCCATAATCCAACTGTTTCCATAGTGTGGTTACTTTGAGAGAGGGACTATTAAATGTAACTCCCCCAAAGCCCACCGCTGTAGTTACATTTGGAGCTGGTATAGTAAATCACTCTGCCCTCATCTGCCACACCCCCGAAGTCCAACACTTTCTCCAATTTGGTTACATTTAGAGTGGAAAGAGTAAATCTAACACTCTCAAAGTCTAACACTTTCCAAATTAGGCTAAATTTGGAATTGGAACAGTAAATGTAGCTACCCAAAGTCCTACATTATCTCTAATGTTGTTAACCTTGGTGTTGGAAGAAGTAAATGCAGCACCCTAAAGTCCAACACTTTCCCTAATTTAGCTAAATTGATGTGGGAATAGTAAATACAACCACTCGAACATCCACCACTTTTCCCAGTGTTGTTAGGTTTGGAATGGGAATGCCTAATGAAAGGTATATGAATAGTTTTCAATTTGATTAAGTTGGTTAGGTTGAAGTTAATACTATTTATATGTTATCGATAATAATTGAAACTGTATTTAGAATTTCTTCATGTATCTCATTTGTAATCATTTTTTAATAAAATAATAACAGTTAATTGTAACAATTTTTATTGAAATAAATAGGATTTATTTTTTAAGAACATTTTTTTAAACTTGTAATCATGAAATATATATTTATTTGTATAAATATTTTATAAACTTTTCAATACACGTGTAAATACATATTGTTGTTCACCTTTTTTAACATGAAGGTTTAACATTTTTCTACTTTTAAATAATAAATTATTTTGAAGTATTAAGCTGTATTTTTATATACATTTACATTTTCATAGGACATTTAAAAAACAGATTTTACATATATTTAGAGTTTTCACTATATTATAGCCTCTTAAGAAAAGATATACATTATTTGTATTTATTTATTGTATTGGTTTATATAGTAAGCATTTTTTGAATTTCAATTATTCCAATTTAGTTTTTTTGTACAGTTTGCTTTATTTTGTATTCGGAGGTACATCGAGCAGCGGGAGAGTCAGCCCTGCTTAACCTCCAACGTGGGCAGAAATAACAGCTATACCTAGTGCAAAAGTGGCCCACTCAGGGTCACAGAGTAGGACCGCAAGCAAAGCACAATAAAAAATACAGCCATCATGGCCACAAGCACCAACATAAAATTAATATCTCAGAATGTTGCAGGTATTTCCAGGATACACATCAAAGATACAATAATTAAAAAGCTACAGGAGGTGGGCATAGTCTGCTTGCATGAAACATGGGCCATTATACCAACACATCTGGAAGGTTTTTCGGAACTACACAAACTAGCCAACAAATCCCACCTCTTTGAAAGGCCATTGAGAAGAATTTCAATCTACATAAACCACTAAACAGAAATTGCCATCAAAGAGATTAAGGTGGACACGGATAAGATGCAGGCTTCCACAGTGGAAAATAACCAAGAGAAAGAAGTTATATTGACACTCCGACTAATCAATATATAGCTTAATGCTCATTGTGCCATGAAACTGGAGATAACTAGAGCAGTGGTAGCCCACCTGGAAGAGTTATTATGCGCAAATCCAACAATGTACACAATAACCACAGGGTACTTCAACCTATTCAATCTCGGGGCAGACAACACAGATAAAGAGAGGAGCACCCTGGCAGAAAGGTCATTTAACTGATTTTTACAAGCTTACAACCTAACCTCCATAGAGGTCCTAGTTAAAAATTCCCAGTCCAATGCACCCAGCATCTATTCTTTTAATAAGTCCACAACAATTGATGACATCTTCCTAAGCCACAACCTCAAACAAAGCTGGTTAGGTTTCCAAATGATCCACCATGGATCAAATGACCATGCAATGCTTAGAGCTGAGCTCAATTTACACGAACACCATGGAGAACATATTGAGACCATCAGTCAGTCGAAAGGAGCAGAGGAACACATATTGGTGAGAAGGATCAACTGGAATGTGTGCAATGCAGCTAAACTAGTGGTTTGGAAAAATGTTCAGGAAAGAGGAATGACAGGTTTAAATACCACACCCACAATCAGCAACTGGCTCAAATGGATTATGGACCTAGGATCTGTCTTCCTGGGGAGTGGCAGCAGGAAGACAAAAAACAGGTCACGACAAACAAGACTTAACTTGAAATACAATGAAAACCTAAGCAATTGCACCCACAAGCTAAGGTGAGCTAACCAAGTCCATCAGAAGGCAAGAACAACTGATGCAAAGAATTTTTTTTAACTAATCCAGGAACATAAAACTCTCATTTGGCAGCTAAAACAAAAGCACTATGACACAGAATGGCTCAAAATCTATAAGCTAATAACAAACAGCAACAATTTTGGGAATATATCAACCGTTTGGATAATGAAAAAACTGACAGGCGCAACTCCGTGACCGCAGAAGCATGGCTAGCCCATGTAGTAAACATATACATAGAGAAACCGGGAGAACTACCATTTGGAAAAAAGGCTGGACCATTCAATGAAAGGGGCAACAATGAAAGCTAACTCTCCATGGATCAAGAAGCCACAGCAAAGGACAGACACTCAGTAATGAAAGTCATAACAAAGATAGGAAAGGAAGGGTCACCGGGCCCCAAAAGTCTCCCAGGCAGGATGTTTAGAGAGGATCCATCATTCTAGTCAGAGATTCTGTCCACTCTCTTCACAGAATGCAGACTCCAAGCCGATGTTCCAGATTCATGGCAAGGCTCCTTGTTACAGCCAAAATTCAAGAAAGGCCACTACAGCAACCACAAAAACTACAGATTAATTGGCCTCCTAGACATTGAGGGAAAGGCGCATGAAAGCACTCTACTAATGGAACTAACAAGATGGCTAGAGCGAGAAGAGATATTGCCTTTTTATCAAACTGGATTCCATAAGGGCAGATCAATAACTGATAACACCGTCGCCCTATCCTACATTGCACAGCAAGTCCACAGAAAAAACACGATGCCGGTGTTCGCTTGCTTTGTAGATCACGCCACAACATTTAATGGGGTCAAGCACAACAAGCTATGGAGTAAACTCAGAAACTGGAAAATCCCTGATAACCTCCTGAACGTCACCAGCTCCCTATACAGCAGGAAATGGGTGAGAGTAAAACTGGCTGGGGACACGTACCCTCAAAACTCCACCCAGACCGGGGACTAAAACATGGTTGTGTCCTCTACCCAACACTTTTCAATTCATAAACTGCCGATCTGGGCAAGGAGCTACACAGAGCAAACTTACCTACCCTGTAGATAGGGCAGAAAAAGGTGTATCTACTCCAGCACGTAGATGATCTGGTCATTTTCGACTACACAAAAACAGGCCTCCAGAAGGAACTATACGTCCTACATAATTATAATGAAAGCGATGACTTGCAGCCAGCCCAAAGAAGACCAAAGTGGTGATTTTCAGCCGATGCACAAAAAAGCCCTCACACAGATGGAGACTGGGACCCCAGTCCATATCATCTGCAAGGACCATAACTACCTCTGGGCATTGATCAGTGACATTGGGAAGTCAACAGCACACCAATATAAGATGAAAGCAAAAGCCCAAGTGACCATCTCTGCTCTGTGCATGCTCTACAGGAAGCTATATAGCCCGACAACCATAGCAATTGGGAGAGTAATTAAAGCAAAACTAGTAGCTATTGAGGGCTAGGCACAACAAGCTTTTCCAGGCCAAATCACTGTATTATTAGAGAAAGTCCAGTGCCAGGACTATAAGCATATTTTTAGGCTTCCAAAATATACACGGAGCAACCTGTTTCATCTGGAGTTTGGCCTCACACAGCAAAAATATGAATGCTTGGGCACAGCAGTGAAATAGTACTACTGGATCCTGAATGCCACAGTAGGATCCATGGAAGAAGTGCTCAAACCAATTTAAGCAATCAAGAATAAGCCCTGGGACAGCTATCTACAAAAAGCAGCAGAGACTCTAAACCTGGCGACTGTAAACTGGACAACACATGGCATAAGCTACATGGCCATAAAGAGTGCTATAAAAAAACAAGTCCACCAGCTAACGTGGAAGGTGGACACAGCCAGATACAAGTAAAGAAAAGGTCTGTGAGCCCTTATAGCATCCAACGAGGCCCACAAAATACAGCCATGTATGAGCCAGGCTCTGGGAAAGAAATGCCTGAAAGAGCTCCAGTGGGCCAGGTTGGTTCCCCTGCTGATAAAAGAGTTACATTTGGACTGGAAATTACTGTCACACATTGTCAGATGCAGACTTTGTAACTATCAAGAGGAGTTCTTTCAGCATCTCATATGCTGCTGGCAACCCTGCTGCAACTACGACGCAAACTATTAAAACCGAGCTTTCTGTCCTCAGGGGCACGGACATGTGAAGAGGCAGTAGCAGTTCTATTCTCCAGCACTGTTCCCTCCGACCATGTGCCTAGGCGACCATAAAGATAAGATCTAATTACCTGCCGAAAGCAGTTGGAAGGTGCTGACGACCACAACTTGACGTTGAACACAGCCATGATGCCAAGCCAAAGAGCAAAGGTCAATACTAGTTTATGTCACCCGGGTGACTCCGCTGCTTAAACTGTCAAGCCGCATGTAGACCCTGCACTTATAATGTTCAGTTCTACATTATTTTAAAATGTCTTCTATGCTTGTTACACTATATAACCTCAAGGCCTATGTAATACATGGGGCAACCCCACGAGAGTGACTCTGCACCATACCTCGGTAACTTGCACCTTTCCCAGAGAAACATTAGCTTGTAACAAATAGCTCATGCGGGGGCTTACGAAAACGTATTGCGACATCACACAAGGGATACACCTCACCCAACTCTGCTAATTTGCTCACAGTCCAAGGGAAGGCAGCTGTTCCCAATATATTGCAAAATTGAACGAGGGTTATCCCTCAACCAACTTTGTTAATTTGCACATCGCTGCAGGGAAGGCAGCTGTTTCACACTTTTAAAGAATAATGCACTTTATTGAGAAAATCTATTCATAATGCTTTACCGTACACAGACTGAGCACCTTAAAAGCCAGCGATTTGTACAATTGCAATTTCCCTGGGATTGCTTGAGAGAACCCTTGCACCTCACTTTGCGAATTTGCACATCACCTGATGGTATGTAAAGGAATTTTTAACTGTGATCTTATTAATTTGGAAAAATTGCATAAAAATGCTGCATCACGTTGTTTCTTCTTTTATTTTTCTCTTTTAACATTGCACTTGCATTCATTGGAAAAAAAAGTAATGATTTTAAGTAATCGCGCAATAAAATATTTCATTCATTCATTTTTGAAAGCCAGTGAATCTGCAGTTTGCCAATTCCTCATTATTGTTCTTCGGTAAAGGTAAGGTCAATGTTACTATATTTTCTATACTTAAGATGTGTAAGTGTAGGTGGTAGAGGTCAGTATCTTTGCCATACTTGTTAGAGGTACGTGCAGTTGACCTCATTCTGTTCCGTTGTGTGTGTATTTTTAGTATTGGAAAGTATATTATATTGTACTCTTTTTGGGCATTTTGGCCTGTGTGTTAGGATTTACATGGGGTATGGTTGTTTTCAGGTTGGTTTTTTCTGTGTTTTCTTTTACAGGTTTTGTTTAAGTTGAACTTACATTTTTGGATGATGGGTGTGTTCATTTAAAATATTTTTTATTGCTTTTTTCCCATCCAATTTTACATATACAATACCAGCAAGTGTACATAAATAGCTAACATGAAGATCCATAAAGCTAGCCAAAATAAATAGCATTCGATAAATAAAGTAGCAGCCCTAATTCATTATACATTCCAATTTGTAAACAGACTCATGGAATAAAATGATCTAAACTATATTGCTTAACCCCTTGACCGCGATCGGAATTCCGCTCGTGTGCTGGACATTCCGATCGCGGGTGTGGTCGTGACGAGCTCAGCTCGTCATGCGCACAGCGCTACCGCGCAGCATGACGAGCTGAGCTCGTCACGCGCATCGAAGGGGTTAATAAAACATATCCAGCCATGCCGTTAAAGCCCCCCATATCCTCCTACCCTTCCTTTTAGCCCGCTTGCCTTTATGTGCATACAGTGCCTTTTCAAATTGATATACATGCAGAAAGCGACCCTTCCATTACTGAAAGGTCGGAGGTAAAGGATCCAGCCATGATGAAGAGATACACAGCCGAAAAACTGTCATTGCAATAAAAATAATTTCCAATCCTGGGCCCGTATGTATTTCATCCACCCCCAATAACATAAGTTGTGGTGATGGGATGATTTTACATTTCAGAAGTTCCCCCATAAAGCCTCCAATTTCTAATTCAAGCGATTTTAAGCTAGGGCAAGAATAAAATATGTGAGCCAGATCTGCCTCCGTAGCCTAACCTCTAGGGCACCTGGTCCCCATCACGTCACCCCATTTCACAATCTTTGCTGTAGTTATATATAGGTCAAACAACGTCTGCCAGCTATTCCCCCAGTCTTTCTCATGAGAAAAAATACCAAATATGTAGATATTTAAAAAAATCCAGTGGCCCAGCATTAAATCTGCTGCAGACCACCTCAAAGGGTGCAAACAGATTTCCAGCAAGAAGATCTCCTATCCTGCCCAGCCCGCCACTTCCCCACCTAGCAAAACAGCTCCAATGAAATATGCTGGGCAATTGTTCATTCCGGATCAGGGGAGTGTATCTACTATACCTACCCACCCCCAGTTTCTTTCGAACCACCGCCCAGTTTCGAAATGAAGCATACAAAGTCTTAAAGCGAGTTCGCTTACAATAACTTGGCTCAAAAAACTTCAATAAACATCCATGGGCTGCATTGCCAATCAGAAGCTCATAAATGGAGGGTACATAACCGATTGCTCGACATTCTATTGCCTGGCAGTTAAATAATATATTATTTCACTGCATGGCAGCAGCACAATAATATAATCTAAAATTGGGGAGCGCACACCCCCCCTCTCTGGGTAAGCACATAAAAGTATTAGCTCTCCTAGTTTTCCCATACGCCTAAATAAAGCTTGCCACTAATCTATCAATTTTCTTAAACCATTCATTACTGAATTCCAATGGGACAGTGCGAAACACATATAACAGTTTAGGGAGGAAAATCATCTTGACTAAGTCACATGTCCCCATTATAGAGAGTCTCAGATTATCCCACTGTATAAAATCCTTCTTGGCTTGCTCAAGAATGGGGGTTAGGTTTAGATCAATTATACGCTCCACCTTGGCAGAGATACATATTTCTAAATATATGGCTTCATTCGTAATCCTACTATCGGAGGCAAGTGTATGACTGTTGATCAATACTTGGGTTTTAGCCCTATTTAGCAGAAACCCTGATCTGGTCCCGAAGTCTTCTGCAATCTCCTCAACAGCCTGCAGAACTCTGTCCGGGTTGCTGGTAATTATGGCCACATCATCAGCATAGGCCAGGGTTTTTGTGTCCCAGCCCTGTAAGCTGACAGGCACAATATCCGGCGAAGAGTCCAACCTCCTGAGAAAAGGGTCAATAAATAACGTGAATAACAAAGGGGATATGGGACAGCCCTGTCTCGTGCCCCTCTCTATTGTGAAGGGCTCTGATTCATGTCCCATTATTTGTAAGCGGGCTATAGGTTTGTTATACATTGCGCGAAGTGCACCAATGAAATCTCCCGCCAAACCATTTGCTTCCAGAACTTTCCACAAAAAGGCCCACGACACCCGGTCGAAGGCCTTTTCAGCATGCAATAAGGCCACCCCCATAGGTTTTTCCAGGACTTCAGTTGCATCAAATAGAGAAATGACCCTCTGAACGTGATCCGTAGTCCCTCTGCCATGGAATGAACCCATGCTGCCGCTCTGACACCAATCGGTGTATAACGCCAGATAGTCGGGTGGCAAAGATTTTAGAGTAGACCTTCACATCACTGTTAAGTAATGTGGTTGGTCTTTATGAACCCATAACTGTGGGGTCCTTGCCTCTTTTTAAAAACATAATTATAGTGGCAATACCCTATGACCTGGGAGGAGGGGCCCCAGTTTTAACATCATTAACCAGGCTCCATCATCCCCTTTTGTATCGCTTTGGTCGCCCTAAGTTGGCGGGGGTATGCCCAGACGTGGGTCCCTTGCTCACTTTGCCACTGGATTCAAGCAAGCCTGGCTGATGACGGCTGAAATGCCAGAAACCGGTCCTAGGATGCTTGTTTCCGGTCCAGGGAAGACATGGCTTGGCAGTTCGGGCTGGACTGTTCCCATGAGGCACAGGGTCAGACTGATTTGCATATGGCCATGTCTGAACTGGGGTGGTGGAGTGAGCTAAAGAATGATGATGGATTAAACCCAGATCAGTTGACTGGGGGTGAGTGTTTGATTGGCTCAAACGTTCCGTCCATCATCCCCTTTTGTATCGCTTTGGTCGCCCTAAGTTGGCGGGGGTATGCCCAGACGTGGGTCCCTTGCTCACTTTGCCACTGGATTCAAGCAAGCCTGGCTGATGACGGCTGAAATGCCAGAAACCGGTCCTAGGATGCTTGTTTCCGGTCCAGGGAAGACATGGCTTGGCAGTTCGGGCTGGACTGTTCCCATGAGGCACAGGGTCAGACTGATTTGCATATGGCCATGTCTGAACTGGGGTGGTGGAGTGAGCTAAAGAATGATGATGGATTAAACCCAGATCAGTTGACTGGGGGTGAGTGTTTGATTGGCTCAAGCGTTCCGTCCATCATCCCCTTTTGTATCGCTTTGGTCGCCCTAAGTTGGCGGGGGTATGCCCAGACGTGGGTCCCTTGCTCACTTTGCCACTGGATTCTAGCAAGCCTGGCTGATGACGGCTGAAATGCCAGAAACCGGTCCTAGGATGCTTGTTTCCGGTCCAGGGAAGACATGGCTTGGCAGTTCGGGCTGGACTGTTCCCATGAGGCACAGGGTCAGACTGATTTGCATATGGCCATGTCTGAACTGGGGTGGTGGAGTGAGCTAAAGAATGATGATGGATTAAACCCAGATCAGTTGACTGGGGGTGAGTGTTTGATTGGCTCAAACGTTCCGTCCATCATCCCCTTTTGTATCGCTTTGGTCGCCCTAAGTTGGCGGGGGTATGCCCAGACGTGGGTCCCTTGCTCACTTTGCCACTGGATTCAAGCAAGCCTGGCTGATGACGGCTGAAATGCCAGAAACCGGTCCTAGGATGCTTGTTTCCGGTCCAGGAAGACATGGCTTGGCAGTTCGGGCTGGACTGTTCCCATGAGGCACAGGGTCAGACTGATTTGCATATGGCCATGTCTGAACTGGGGTGGTGGAGTGAGCTAAAGAATGATGATGGATTAAACCCAGATCAGTTGACTGGGGGTGAGTGTTTGATTGGCTCAAACGTTCCGTCCATCATCCCCTTTTGTATCGCTTTGGTCGCCCTAAGTTGGCGGGGTATGCCCAGACGTGGGTCCCTTGCTCACTTTGCCACTGGATTCAAGCAAGCCTGGCTGATGACGGCTGAAATGCCAGAAACCGGTCCTAGGATGCTTGTTTCCGGTCCAGGGAAGACATGGCTTGGCAGTTCGGGCTGGACTGTTCCCATGAGGCACAGGGTCAGACTGATTTGCATATGGCCATGTCTGAACTGGGGTGTTGGAGTGAGCTAAAGAATGATGATGGATTAAACCCAGATCAGTTGACTGGGGGTGAGTGTTTGATTGGCTCAAACGTTCCGTCCATCATCCCCTTTTGTATCGCTTTGGTCGCCCTAAGTTGGCGGGGTATGCCCAGACATGGGTCCCTTGCTCACTTTGCCACTGGATTCAAGCAAGCCTGGCTGATGACGGCTGAAATGCCAGAAACCGGTCCTAGGATGCTTGTTTCCGGTCCAGGGAAGACATGGCTTGGCAGTTCGGGCTGGACTGTTCCCATGAGGCACAGGGTCAGACTGATTTGCATATGGCCATGTCTGAACTGGGGTGGTGGAGTGAGCTAAAGAATGATGATGGATTAAACCCAGATCAGTTGACTGGGGGTGAGTGTTTGATTGGCTCAAACGTTCCGTCCATCATCCCCTTTTGTATCGCTTTGGTCGCCCTAAGTTGGCGGGGGTATGCCCAGACGTGGGTCCCTTGCTCACTTTGCCACTGGATTCAAGCAAGCCTGGCTGATGACGGCTGAAATGCCAGAAACCGGTCCTAGGATGCTTGTTTCCGGTCCAGGGAAGACATGGCTTGGCAGTTCGGGCTGGACTGTTCCCATGAGGCACAGGGTCAGACTGATTTGCATATGGCCATGTCTGAACTGGGGTGGTGGAGTGAGCTAAAGAATGATGATGGATTAAACCCAGATCAGTTGACTGGGGGTGAGTGTTTGATTGGCTCAAACGTTCCGTCCATCATCCCCTTTTGTATCGCTTTGGTCGCCCTAAGTTGGCGGGGGTATGCCCAGACGTGGGTCCCTTGCTCACTTTGCCACTGGATTCAAGCAAGCCTGGCTGATGACGGCTGAAATGCCAGAAACCGGTCCTAGGATGCTTGTTTCCGGTCCAGGGAAGACATGGCTTGGCAGTTCGGGCTGGACTGTTCCCATGAGGCACAGGGTCAGACTGATTTGCATATGGCCATGTCTGAACTGGGGTGGTGGAGTGAGCTAAAGAATGATGATGGATTAAACCCAGATCAGTTGACTGGGGGTGAGTGTTTGATTGGCTCAAACGTTCCGTCCATCATCCCCTTTTGTATCGCTTTGGTCGCCCTAAGTTGGCGGGGGTATGCCCAGACGTGGGTCCCTTGCCCACTTTGCCACTGGATTCAAGCAAGCCTGGCTGATGACGGCTGAAATGCCAGAAACCGGTCCTAGGATGCTTGTTTCCGGTCCAGGGAAGACATGGCTTGGCAGTTCGGGCTGGACTGTTCCCATGAGGCACAGGGTCAGACTGATTTGCATATGGCCATGTCTGAACTGGGGTGGTGGAGTGAGCTAAAGAATGATGATGGATTAAACCCAGATCAGTTGACTGGGGGTGAGTGTTTGATTGGCTCAAACGTTCCGTCCATCATCCCCTTTTGTATCGCTTTGGTCGCCCTAAGTTGGCGGGGGTATGCCCAGACGTGGGTCCCTTGCCCACTTTGCCACTGGATTCAAGCAAGCCTGGCTGATGACGGCTGAAATGCCAGAAACCGGTCCTAGGATGCTTGTTTCCGGTCCAGGGAAGACATGGCTTGGCAGTTCGGGCTGGACTGTTCCCATGAGGCACAGGGTCAGACTGATTTGCATATGGCCATGTCTGAACTGGGGTGGTGGAGTGAGCTAAAGAATGATGATGGATTAAACCCAGATCAGTTGACTGGGGGTGACTGTTTGATTGGCTCAAACGTTCCGGTCCATCATCCCCTTTTGTATCGCTTTGGTCGCCCTAAGTTGGCGGGGGTATGCCCAGACGTGGGTCCCTTGCTCACTTTGCCACTGGATTCAAGCAAGCCTGGCTGATGACGGCTGAAATGCCAGAAACCGGTCCTAGGATGCTTGTTTCCGGTCCAGGGAAGACATGGCTTGGCAGTTCGGGCTGGACTGTTCCCATGAGGCACAGGGTCAGACTGATTTGCATATGGCCATGTCTGAACTGGGGTGGTGGAGTGAGCTAAAGAATGATGATGGATTAAACCCAGATCAGTTGACTGGGGGTGAGTGTTTGATTGGCTCAAACGTTCCGTCCATCATCCCCTTTTGTATCGCTTTGGTCGCCCTAAGTTGGCGGGGGTATGCCCAGACGTGGGTCCCTTGCTCACTTTGCCACTGGATTCAAGCAAGCCTGGCTGATGACGGCTGAAATGCCAGAAACCGGTCCTAGGATGCTTGTTTCCGGTCCAGGGAAGACATGGCTTGGCAGTTCGGGCTGGACTGTTCCCATGAGGCACAGGGTCAGACTGATTTGCCTATGGCCATGTCTGAACTGGGGTGGTGGAGTGAGCTAAAGAATGATGATGGATTAAACCCAGATCAGTTGACTGGGGGTGAGTGTTTGATTGGCTCAAGCGTTCCGTCCATCATCCCCTTTTGTATCGCTTTGGTCGCCCTAAGTTGGCGGGGTATGCCCAGACGTGGGTCCCTTGCTCACTTTGCCACTGGATTCAAGCAAGCCTGGCTGATGACGGCTGAAATGCCAGAAACCGGTCCTAGGATGCTTGTTTCCGGTCCAGGAAGACATGGCTTGGCAGTTCGGGCTGGACTGTTCCCATGAGGCACAGGGTCAGACTGATTTGCATATGGCCATGTCTGAACTGGGGTGGTGGAGTGAGCTAAAGAATGATGATGGATTAAATCCAGATCAGTTGACTGGGGGTGAGTGTTTGATTGGCTCAAACGTTCCGTCCATCATCCCCTTTTGTATCGCTTTGGTCGCCCTAAGTTGGCGGGGGTATGCCCAGACGTGGGTCCCTTGCTCACTTTGCCACTGGATTCAAGCAAGCCTGGCTGATGACGGCTGAAATGCCAGAAACCGGTCCTAGGATGCTTGTTTCCGGTCCAGGGAAGACATGGCTTGGCAGTTCGGGCTGGACTGTTCCCATGAGGCACAGGGTCAGACTGATTTGCATATGGCCATGTCTGAACTGGGGTGGTGGAGTGAGCTAAAGAATGATGATGGATTAAACCCAGATCAGTTGACTGGGGGTGAGTGTTTGATTGGCTCAAACGTTCCGTCCATCATCCCCTTTTGTATCGCTTTGGTCGCCCTAAGTTGGCGGGGTATGCCCAGACGTGGGTCCCTTGCTCACTTTGCCACTGGATTCAAGCAAGCCTGGCTGATGACGGCTGAAATGCCAGAAACTGGTCCTAGGATGCTTGTTTCCGGTCCAGGGAAGACATGGCTTGGCAGTTCGGGCTGGACTGTTCCCATGAGGCACAGGGTCAGACTGATTTGCATATGGCCATGTCTGAACTGGGGTGGTGGAGTGAGCTAAAGAATGATGATGGATTAAACCCAGATCAGTTGACTGGGGGTGAGTGTTTGATTGGCTCAAACGTTCCGTCCATCATCCCCTTTTGTATCGCTTTGGTCGCCCTAAGTTGGCGGGGTATGCCCAGACGTGGGTCCCTTGCTCACTTTGCCACTGGATTCAAGCAAGCCTGGCTGATGATGGCTGAAATGCCAGAAACCGGTCCTAGGATGCTTGTTTCCGGTCCAGGGAAGACATGGCTTGGCAGTTCGGGCTGGACTGTTCCAATGAGGCACAGGGTCAGACTGATTTGCATATGGCCATGTCTGAACTGGGGTGGTGGAGTGAGCTAAAGAATGATGATGGATTAAACCCAGATCAGTTGACTGGGGGTGAGTGTTTGATTGGCTCAAACGTTCCGTCCATCATCCCCTTTTGTATCGCTTTGGTCGCCCTAAGTTGGCGGGGGTATGCCCAGACGTGGGTCCCTTGCTCACTTTGCCACTGGATTCAAGCAAGCCTGGCTGATGACGGCTGAAATGCCAGAAACCGGTCCTAGGATGCTTGTTTCCGGTCCAGGGAAGACATGGCTTGGCAGTTCGGGCTGGACTGTTCCCATGAGGCACAGGGTCAGACTGATTTGCATATGGCCATGTCTGAACTGGGGTGGTGGAGTGAGCTAAAGAATGATGATGGATTAAACCCATATCAGTTGACTGGGGGTGAGTGTTTGATTGGCTCAAACGTTCCGTCCATCATCCCCTTTTGTATCGCTTTGGTCGCCCTAAGTTGGCGGGGGTATGCCCAGACGTGGGTCCCTTGCTCACTTTGCCACTGGATTCAAGCAAGCCTGGCTGATGACGGCTGAAATGCCAGAAACCGTTCCTAGGATGCTTGTTTCCGGTCCAGGGAAGACATGGCTTGGCAGTTCGGGCTGGACTGTTCCCATGAGGCACAGGGTCAGACTGATTTGCATATGGCCATGTCTGAACTGGGGTGGTGGAGTGAGCTAAAGAATGATGATGGATTAAACCCAGATCAGTTGACTGGGGGTGAGTGTTTGATTGGCTCAAACGTTCCGTCCATCATCCCCTTTGTATCGCTTTGGTCGCCCTAAGTTGGCGGGGGTATGCCCAGACGTGGGTCCCTTGCTCACTTTGCCACTGGATTCAAGCAAGCCTGGCTGATGACGGCTGAAATGCCAGAAACCGGTCCTAGGATGCTTGTTTCCGGTCCAGGGAAGACATGGCTTGGCAGTTCGGGCTGGACTGTTCCCATGAGGCACAGGGTCAGACTGATTTGCATACGGCCATGTCTGAACTGGGGTGGTGGAGTGAGCTAAAGAATGATGATGGATTAAACCCAGATCAGTTGACTGGGGGTGAGTGTTTGATTGGCTCAAACGTTCCGTCCATCATCCCCTTTTGTATCGCATTAACCAGGCTCAGCAGTTCCTGATGTATTTCAGTATAGAATACCTTATAAAATTCAAGAGGGATGTGGTCTGCCCCAACTGCTTTTCCAGATGGTAAGGTGAACAAATCCACCTGTAGTTCCTCAGGTTGTAAACTCCCCCTAACATCAATTTCTCCTCATCTGTGATACTGCTCGATTGATCTGCCATGCCAATATCTAAACGCGAGGGGCAACAGTCAGGGGAACCCCTACACAGATCAGCATAAAAGCCATGAAAGCCTCTCTAATTTCACAGGGGTCCGTGACTATATTTCCCTGCATATTCTTTACTTTGCTAATGCAGCCTACCGCACTCTGTTGCCGTGCCCTAGCTGCAAGAAACCGCCCAATGCGCTCACTATACTCGTAGCGTTCCTGTTGTTTGAACAGTTACTTTCCAGCTGTTTTCTCTGCAAAATGTTCGTTTAGACGAGCCTTAGCGATAGCTATCAGGCTCAGAACGGGGGCAGAATCTTTCCCGGTTTTTACAACACAGATTAGTTCTGCTTCCAAACTACTTAGCTTTTGATAGAGCTCTCTGCTGTGTCCCAGCGCCTGCTTCTGTTTGGTAATGCTAAAACTCAGGGTTTCACCCCTCACCCCGGCTTTAAATACGTCCCAAACTATTCCTGCCTGGGCACTTCCTTTATTCAGCAAAAAAAAAAACACGATCCAAGACTTCATTTGTTTGACATAGTCAGGATCCAGCAGTAATCCCCACTCAAATGTCCATTTTCTAGGTACACGAGACAGCCCTGTCATAGAAAACTCAAAAATAATTGGCTTATGGTCGGACACCGCTCTAGGAAATAGTTGGCCATTGCGGGTGATGCAAAAAAATAGTCCAGCCTAGCAAAATTGCCATGGGGAGCTGAACAATTGGTGTATCCTGGGTCAGGGGCCTTCAACGAAGACCAAACATCAACCAGCCCTAGTTCATACTGCAAGCAACCCAGAGACTTAAAGGATTGCGGCTTGCGCCCAGCATAACTTTCTTAGCTGCTACATAGCCCCCCCCCCCTTGAGCTATTTCGATTAAAATTCCCCCAAACAACAAATGGCCTGGGCCAAGATGGGAGTTCGGCTGCCAAGAAATTAAACAAACTGGGATCATCTAATACTGGGGCATGAAATCTACATAAAGTAAAAGACCCACCGCCCAGCTTGCATTCCATTATTGCCCATATTCCCAGCTTGTCTGCAACGTTACGTCCAGGGGTAATAGAATTTCCTTTCACTAAGATCGCAACCCCCTTGGTCCTAGTTTCTTGTGTTGTATAGCAAACAGCCTTCAATCCAAAGGTGTTCAGCAGAGCCCTGTCCTTACTAGCAACGTGGGTTTCTTGTAGACAGTACACATCTGCTCTTAAAAAACGTAAACCCTCTTGTATCCGCCTTCTTTTTACTTTTCTTTTAATCCACAGATGTTAATAGAGGCAATTCGCAAACTAGCCATAGCTCTTAGAGGCTGTCAAAACCACCAGAAAATACCACCCCAACGAAGCAAATACCATGCTGCTACCCCATCCTTTATTTTGTGCAGGGTCTACTTTACACCTAACTGCTGCCCACACACTCTCCCGGCTATATCCATCTTCATAGTGCTGCTGTTCTTTTGAAACAGAAAAATACATCATTACAATTACACTTACATCCACTTGCTGTGTATTGATTATCACACCGTCACTCAACCAACCTCCACCCCCTTCCCAACCCCCTCCCTGACAAGCCCCCAGATCCACCTCGACCCACCCACCCCCTCCCGCCACCCCCCCACTAGTGAAAGCAGCCAGACCAGACGGGTCTGTGAGATGGAGACCGGAGGTCAACACCGCAGGGCTTCCCCCTGTCCCTCTCAGATGTAAGCCCCCTCGCTTCTGCCTCAAAACAGTGCCCAGTGAGAAAAGACACAAAAAGAAAACCAAAAGAAAAACCATCACTAATATTACGGTAACCAGGCCAATTCATAAAGAGGTTCCCAGCACTTATGCATTGCTACTGCCCCCTGAAACCTGACACAGATATTCTTTGGCTTTAATTTCCGATGCAAAAAATTTAACAGAGCCACAGACAATAGTTTTCAGTCTGGCAGGAGCCAATAGATATGCTTCGAAGCCAGCATCTTGGAATGGTTTGATCACCTGTCGCAGACGCCACCGGCGTTCGACAGGTGTATGGCAAGAGTCAGGGCGCACGAAAAATGACGATCCTTGATATGTCCGTCTTGCATCTGGACTGGCTTTCTCAAAAATAGCCTGGCGAAGCAAAAAGTTGCCAAAAAATACTAAGATAGCCCGTGGTTGTCTTGAGTTCCTCCCGTCCTGGACTGATTTATTACGGGTCATCGGGAACCAGTGTACTCTTTGAACTTCCGTAGCCCAGTCCCATCGTGACAATTCGGGAAAGGCAGTCTTTAAGAGATCCAGCATGTAAGAGCGTATATTATCCCCCTCAAGGGTTTCATCAATTCCAAGAAATCGAAGACTATTCCTATGCTGTCGGTTTTCCATGTCCTCCAGCTTCCACTGCACATCTGTTAATTGGGACTCATCCATCTTGGCTTGCTGTTTCACCTCTGTGACCACTACCTCCAAGGCTGTGGTCCAATCCTAATTGCAGCTCAGGCGCTCCCCAATCTCAGAGCATGCCTTCCCTACCTTCCGTACGGTGCCTTCCAATTTTTTCGTAACATGTCTTGCCTTTTTGCTATCTGCCCGTGTATCAGCCCGATGTTCTTTAATGGACTCCAAAATTAAGCTTAACTCAGGGTTTGCAGACATGGTCACAGTTGACTGAGTGGCAGATGAAACTATTTTGTTCAGGGCTAGTGCTTCCTCCGGAGTCCTAATCATCTTTGTGTGGGAGTAATCCCATTTCAAGCTGCTGCCAGTTAAATTCTTCACTCTCCTACTCCGTGGTTCTGTGCTGCCTTTATGGGCCTTTTGCTGCTTCGGGCGCTTGAATGTTGTTTCAGATGCTTCCAGTGTACTGGACCCCGAAGTTGAAGAGTTAGTACTAGTTTATGAGCCCCTGAAATGAGTTAGGGGCCTCTGAGTCTGAGCCATCTGTCAAGGAAAAAAATGTATCCGCCCCGTCCAAGGTAAGATCAGTCTCTGCCACTGTTCCGCACTGCTCTATGCTGTGCCCCTTGTTACATCCCTCCTTGCTGCACCCTGCCCCCACAAGAGTGACAGATTGAGGTATATAGTTGGCACCAGCACCTTGACATAGACAGACCTGTCCTCCCACAATAGAATTACTCAGACAGACACTCAGCCCTTCAGTCCCTGAGTTTAAGACTTGTTCACGTTGCCCGGGCGATGTCCTGCCTGAATCAACTGGGTCTGCATCTGGTGCTGAGGCCTTCCCTGCCCATGCATCAGGAGCCAGGGTGGCACAAAGGTCCAACTCACCCGGCTTCTCAATAGTGCCCGGCTGACTTGACCCTCCTCCCGGGTTCTTGATGGCAAAGAATTCGGTTATTGCAGGCTGTGGCGTGGGCAGAGCATCATTACCAAGACCTACATCTCCCTCCTCCGCACCCAAACCTGCCCTGGTGCCTTTGGTAGTAGCTTGATTCCTCCTTTTTCCTGCACCCATACTTTTGACCTGTGCTTCCCCACTTGAGAATCAGTTGACTTACCTGGCCCTGCGGTGGACTGTTCAAGAGAAGAATCCTGTCTGGCGGCCATGGCACGGGCAGCAAGTCTTGCCGATGAAGAAAGCACTTCTCCCCTGTCTTTCTGTAGTTTTGCAGGCTTTGGTGGCATTTTGACACAGGTAGCCACCCAGGCAGTACCACAGCTAAGGCCAGCCACCAATCGAGAGAATCTTTTGGTGAGTCCCGCCCACCTTCCAAGAACGCCGAGGCACCGTTGCGCAGCAAGCTCCAGCACTGAGGAGCACCAGCCCGCAATCCTGCCTTCTCCCGACACCAGAGATCTGGTCAACATACCGCGTCAGTCACGCGAGGAGGAGAGCAGTGCTGCCTGTTATGAGAAAATCCACGGGACAGGTAACTCAAAGCAGTCAGTATCTGCGGGAGTGAGGGGGGGTGAAAGAGGTCTACGGGAGAGCTCCGCCATGATGTATCTATGCAGCCGCCATCTTGCTTTGTGCTGCCTGTTTTCTCAGTATGGATGTGTTCAATTAATAGTTTAGATGTTTAAATCTACAGTTTATTTTATTTTTGTTTGTTTTTTGCGGTTTTCCTCTTTATCTCTTTAATATTTTTCATGTTTGAAATGGATTCCCTGGATTTCATTTGGTCATGTTGGATAGAATAGATTTTTATTTTTATCTTTGAATTTTATGGCTATATTTGTTACCAATTTTTGATTGATTATTTTGTTTTGGATGTCATATTTTCTACAGAGCACTCAAAATGGTGAGTAATTCTATTTTCAAATTATTGAATTCTTAGGTACGATTTTTGTTATTGTATTGTGTCTGCTCATATGCTGCTGTTTTGTGATCATGTATAATGTTATTGTGTTGCATTATGTACTGTCTTGATCTATGTGTGCTTTATTTAATTGTATGTTATGTTAGTTGCTTTATTTATTTGGAGAAAGTATTTTTATAATTAATAAATATTGGAATGAATTTTTTTCAGTGTGATAATTGTTTTAAATAATTATTGTTGTTTAATTTATGTAAGTCAGTATTGTATTTATAGTAGTGTTATGGCTAATATTTCAAGATACGTAGCATTGGTTTGTAGTAAATCATTGCAATTTGCTTGTTAGCATTTGGTGCATTCATTTAGAAGGTTTTGCTTTCAATTGTGCTAGAGGAAGTTCTAGTCTTAGGGGCTGATTAAGATTTGGTGGTGCTGCGCCGGCTCTCCGCTGACACAGAACCGCCAAAACCGTGCAAGGACCACCCACCTTATTGTGAGTTGAACTCACGTAAGGCAGACGGTCCTTTGCCTTTTCCATCGCGGGGCCTGGAAAACAGGCACCGCAATGGGAACGGTAAAAAACATTTCTAGCACGGCATGAATAGTGACATCCATGCTGTGCTGGAACTTTGGGGGAATACAGACAGGGGAGCACATGTTGTGCCCCCCTGAATGTATCCCCATGCGGGGGAGGGCATGGGGGCCCTGTAGGGACTCCTTTATTCCTGCACCACCAGCCTTTTCACGGCATGCTCCCACCATGAAATGGCTGGTGGTGCAGGAACTCGTAATATGCTCAGCGGGTCTGCGCCAGTCCTGCTGAGCATCTTACATTGCAGTGCAGCTCTGCCACCACCAGGGAACGACTGTTCCCTGTAACACACTAACCCAAGGAACTCCTAGGGGAGGGAACTAGAGGCGCGGGGCATTCGGAGCGAGCTGACCTCCAACCTAATATGAATACACAACAGAAGCTGCTCCTGAATTCTTGACCGAAACTCTCTTAAATCCTAAGTGAAGATGCTGGCATCTCACAAAAAGTGAAGGACTGTCCTCACACACCACCAGGTGTCATGCTTCATTATCGGCAGTCCTCACTCTCTAGAAACTAGGTTTGGTAGAGAGCGGGCCTTCACCTGAAGACAGGGAGGCACTTCTAAAGCTAAGTGGGGGCCCGTGAAAGTGAGTGAAATTTTAGTGAATGAATGGTAAGAACGGAGCCTTCACTATATTTTTTTGTCCTGATGAATGCCGCGGACCCTTTGGGCCAAGAAGGCAGAAACATGTCGACCACATTAGCCACTACGGTGAGGGGGCAATAATATTCCCCCATCTTCACCGTCCTTGTGTTTTTATTACCATATAGTTATCCTTCTGAAAAATGTAATTCGATAATTATACTGGTTTTAAAATTTCACTCACTTTCACGGGCCCCCACTTAGCTTTAGAAGTGCCTCCCTGTCTTCAGGTGAAGGCCCGCTCTCTACTAAACCTAGGGGGTGATTACGATGGCATAACGTTTGCCACCGCCGGGCCGGCGGTGGCGACCGTTACGCCGTCGTAACGTGATTTACCCACCGCCATATTACGATAGCGGTGGGTATCGCGGCAGATGGAAAGTCCGTCCGCCGCTTTTCCGCCGGTCGGCAATTGTTACGATTGCCAGCCGGGCAGAGCTGGGGCACAATATGGTGGCGGTGCCTAGCAGGCACCGCCATCCATATCATGATGCTTGCTTTTCACGGCCTTTCCATGGATGCCGCCATGGAAAGGCTGGCGGGGATTTGCTTTGGGGGCCCGTTGCGGCTCCCCAGGGGTGTGGGGGTGCAATTGGGGGGTACCCATGGCCCCCCTACTTGTCCATGCACAAGGTGGCAGGCACCGCGCGGTGCCTGCCACGTTGTGCATGGACATGCACAACATGGCATTTTCCTATTGCGGCGGGTGCTGCAGCCAGCAGCACCCGCCGCAATGTTAAAATGCCAGATGCGACCGCCGCGGTGGCGGTCGCATCATGATTTGGGTGGCGGGACCGCCGCATGGCAGGCGGGTGGTCCCATTACCACTAGGATGGCGGGCGGACTAAAGTCTGCCCGCCATCCTAATCACCCCCTTAGTTTCTAAAGAGCGAGGACTGCCGATGATGAAACATGACACCTGGTGGTGTGTGAGGACAGTCCTTCACTTTTTGTGAGATGCCAGCATCTTCACTTAGGATTTAAGAGAGTTTCGATCAAGAATTCAGGAGCAGCTTCTGTTGTGTATTCAACGACTGTTCCCTGGCACAGCCGGTGATCCTCCACCGCAACGACTTTTAAAGTTGTAATGCGGTGGACCGACTACCGCCAGCGGGAGTGCAGTGGTCTTATGACCACCGCACTTGTAATCAGGCCCCAAGTTCTTGATAGCTTTCTAGAAATTTGTGGAGTGTTGGTTGGCTTCTTCCAAGTATTCCTTAAAAGGAATTGTGCCACCTTTTCACTGCATTGTTATTCTTGCTTTCTTAGAGATGGTGCAGTCGTAGACATTCCACCGTGGAATATGTATTTTTGGGTTGGCACCTATGTCTTGATCGACACAAGAGTCTTCAAAATAGTCCACTAATGGTGATCTTTTATTTTCATTTTTTGGTTGCATGGAGACTCTATTGGCATAAAGTAGTGTTTGTTTACTTCTGTGACAGGGGCTTAGGCTTGTTCTGTGTTTTGGTGTATTCTATACTAAGTATGGATTTTTGTAGCGGCTTCTATATACTTTGGTTGAAGTATCAGTAGCACCCTTTGATTGCTATTTATTGGTAAACGTTCAGAAATTGAAAATTGTTCAAAATCAATAATGGTTTTTGGGGATTGCAAATTTATTTTTATTTTTTATTAGTGTTAAGAGTTTGTTATAAGTTGTGCTTTTCTTGTTTGGCAGTTATGCATATATTTCAGGGTCATTTAGGTTATGTTGTTGCCCACAGAGAGTGCATTTTTGTGTAAAGGTGGTAGGCATGATTTGAAAGTCCCGTCCATCATCCATGTGTGATACTTTAGTAGGATTAGTACATTATTGTTAGTTGTATAAACAATGATTCTTTTTAAGCTATTTTCATTGTTATGCAGCAAGGAAGCTTGGTTAGTATGTGTTATTTTTAAATGTTGGGGAATTTGTATTTTGTCATATGTTCTGAGTGCTCTTGGTGTTTCTCTAGTGATTCTCCCTGTTCTACTTATTAGTATTTTTAGAATTTCTATAGAGGGAATTTGCCTAGTTGCTCCTTCAGGAACTTGGCCATTTATATTTTTTAGCATAGTTCATGTTGGCTCTTGTGAGCCTTTGCTTGCTTCTCTTAAATTGTGTAGAACATGCATAAGTTGAATTTCAGTCATGTTGGAAGGTAATAGTGTTTCCTTATACTTTCAAAAATATCTCCTTGTTGATAGCTCTGCCACAGCAAGTATTGGAAAAACATATAGTGCAGTTTCAAAGCATCCTTTAAGTAGAAGTGCTTTCCTTGTTATAGGTGTATTCCCTATAACTTAAGAGTAGTTCTCCCTTTTGTGATTAGATATGTTGCGGTTCCTGACATTATATATGCGGATTACAGAATTATTTTATGTATAATATATGTTATTTAAAATATTGTTACATTTTTAAACAAATTTTGTACATGCTTCTTTTTTAGAGTTAGTTGGTTCTGTGTTATCTGGAGGGCTGTTCCTTTTTATTCTTCATTATTTTGTAATTATACTGTACAGAAATAGAAATTTATGTTTATTTTATCTTTTTGGTTTTTACATTTTCATAACTATTACTAAATTAAAAGAAATCTGTTAATTATTAATGTAATGGTTAAGTTTTATATTTTCATTATTAGACACACATTTAATTTAGTCTTTTCTGTAATATAATTTTGCAATAGTTTTGTATCCTTGTTTTCTTTTTGCATTATTTGGCATTATTTTGGCAGCCTTGGTACTTGTGTATTGGTGATATCATTTTTAAATAGTTCTTATTTATTTGTTTGTGTTATCAAATATTTTAAGTTATTTTTGTAGCTAAATTTTTAATGCTATAATTCTGTACTTACTTTATAAATGTAGGTACTTCATTTTCTGAAAGTCGTGCAGCCTTTCAGGTTGTAGCTTCAGTCCCGCAGAGTGATGCTTTTGAGCAGTTGTGTCTTCTTCTGCAGCAATTAGTTGCACATCTTTGATTCGCTTTTCTACTATTTTTGAAGTAGTAACATGTTTCTATTTGTTAACTGTTTTTAAGTTTATAAGTTTCATTTCATTGGTTGTTGGTTTAGTAGTTTACATTATTTTGTACCTTTTGTGGTAAATGCTCATCATGTTTTCTTACACTATTTGTTTTTATTTTTAAAAAACCAATATAAATATAAATAGCAAAATAAATATTCATTGCATTTTAAGACAATAAAGATCAAAGCACATTTAACAAAAATAATTCTTTACAATCAACAGATGATGGGACCCAATCGTTGACACCGAGTGAGGACAACGATTTTGCACACTCTAGTCCACCCATGATGTAAGCACTGTAAATGCATATCATTCAATCTTTAAAGATCAGACTGTAAACTAAGATCTTATCTGACAGGTTCAATTTTCTTACTGGAGCCTTTGCAGATAAAAACACTACTGCTTTACATTCAGCTAATCAGCAGTCTGCCTTAAATCTTGAAAGTGATTCCTCAAAGAGTGACTCATGTGTAACAGAACAGAAAGCAAATCCAAAACTAATTACCAGCATCAAATGTGCTCCAGACTTTTCCCCCATGATACAAACGCCTTTTCAGTAAATAGTTAATCCTAGATTAATTGATGTGTTGTCCTCAGATAGTTCTAATCCAGCTGCCTTTTCACTGGACTTTATTATGGATTATAAATCAGAAGGCCAGCATGACTATTTTAGTTGGCAAAATATTCTGAAAATATTCTGAAAATCCTTTGTCACTTTTCAGAAATTAAGGAAATAACTTCTCCAGATCCCAAAAGTATAATGTTTATTCAAAGTACCTCTCCCAAAGTGGAGACAACGTGAATAAACTGGTCAACGAATTGTATTGTACATAAAATTTGGGCCAGAAAATCTGAATTTGCCAACTGGGGAATAATTGGTATAACACCTACAGCACGCTTCTATCCAAAAAGCAACAACATCTAGCAAATAAACTTTTTCAGATGAACTACACTGACAATTCACCAAAATATAGGAACTTATATATTAACATTAGCAAGAACTGGCCTCAGACCAGCAGGTCACGATTGTAGATGGTCCAGTTCAACCACTCTTATAGGAGATGGTACCACCTCAGATTACCTAACCAATCTGGTGAAGCATCGAATTTGAATTGAAAGATACTCTTAATTTACTCATGGTATATAGCTGGTCTAGAATGGCATTTAAAATCAAATGGAGATAATTTAGAAACATTCTTGAATAATTATCAGATAATCTGCCTACAAGGATCCTGGATCTCCCCCCTAATTACAAGGGTGGTGTAAATAGGAGGCAGCGTCAGAATTAAGACCAGGAAAAACCTGGTCTTAAACAGGCGAAACGAGGAGAAATGCTTTATTTCTCCTCATTTTTGCTGTTTCCATGTGTGCCGGTTTGTGCAGCACACATGGAAACAACAAAACGCTAATGATTGTTTATGTGCAGGAAAGTCTCCCTTTCTACACATAAACAATCATTAAAAAAAATGACATTTGTAACTTCTATGTGTGCTGCATTAGGCAGCACGCATAAAAGTTACAAAACACCATTTTAAGATTGTTTATGTGCAGGAAGGGAGACCTTCCTGCACATAAACAATCTTCCCCTCAACACAGACACCCTTGCACTATAGTGCAAGGGTGCCTGAGTTGGCGCTAGGCTGCTAAATCTAGCACCAGCGCAGGGGGAAACGCAGGGCTGCACCATATTTTTGTAAATATGGTGCAGCCCTGCATTTCTAAAGTGACGGAGCATGTTGTTAGCCTTCTTGACTTAATGAACCGCTTGGCCACTTTGTTGTAAATATGCCCCTTAGTTCCCCCAGCTATCCCAGAACGGGAAAGCAAAAGGAGACCCTCAACCAGCGGTACAGCAAGATTGCTTTTTGCTCTAGGATTCCATACTTTGAATAGCAGATTCCCAGCTGACCAACCTACTAATCCCACATTCATTGTGAATAATCACAAGAGCATTGTAGAGAACACTTTACTTAATTATTCTAGCTTTTCATTGTGTAAGTGCTATAAAATTATCCCAAACAAAGATTGTGATCATAACACGCAACAAATCGCCTTACAGTGAAATCATCATCTCATGCCAACATGCAATCATCAAATCAAGGGAGCTGTGTTAAAAATACATTAAAACTCAGATAGCACAGAGAATTCCGCTCTAGGATATCAATGTTAAACAACTAAGATTTTGTCAATGCTCGGTTAAATACCTACGATTGGAGGAGTATTTCTCAATTGATCTGTGTGGGGCCTCGGAGGAGTTATTAAAATACATTTTTAACTTTCTCTCATCAACAATCAAACACAGGTCCAATGCCGGACCAAATGTGAAAAAAATCATTACTAACTTAGGACAAAAGGAAACAACAGAGACAATTAAGAGCAATGCTAAAAAAGCCACTAGGTCCCATCTGAGCATTAAACATCATGGAGGAGAAACAAATGGTACAAAAGGAAAGTAAGGGAAATACACATAAACGTCCAAGAAATTGCTTGGTCAAAGTTATTCTGTGCATCAAAGTCATAAAATGGAAGGATAGCCTGGTCAATAGTGGGGCATGTGATGGAAACTTATAAAAAAGCAACATTTTTCTATAAACTTTGTAATAATCGGGGAACATATATCAGTAATCATTATGCAAATAATTCAGCTGATGTTTTTGTTCCGCCTAAGTATAGAAACTCCACACTTAGAATTACAAAAAAAGAAATAATCTCATTGATCAGAAATGCCCGACTTCTAGAGCATCAGGCCTCAACTGGGTCCCAAAGTATGTTAATAAATCAGATCCAGATCTTTGAGGTGCATTGCTTTTATTTCTGTTTTCAAATATTCTGGGTACTTGCCAAATTCCTTATTACTATAAATACGCTTTATGAAAAAGGTTGATCTGATGATTCTAAAAATGATCGTCTCATCACTCTTCTGGACGCAGAGGGGAAACTATTGAGAAATTTCTGATGAGAAATCTAAACACCTGGCTCAAAAGTCAAAATCTACTCCCCTTTAATAAATCTGGATTAAGGCTTGATTGTTCCAATTTGGGCAATGTTGTTGACTTTTTTCAGTTGGTGAACGGGACATTAGAAAAACATCTCAAGCTGTCTGTATGTTACATAGATTATTCAGCAGCTTTGAAATTTTGCACAAAATCCATAAAATGGGGAATTATTCACTCATTAAGACATTTATTGATTTCACTGCACAAGGGAACTTGGCTTAAAGTGAAGTGCGCCGACAGATCAGTATCTCCGAAAACAAAAACCTCAACTGGATTAAAGCAGGGATGAATTTTAGCCCCCCTACTTTTTTATATCTAGACTTTTTAAATCAATATCTAGATAACACAGATGGTCTCCCTCAAGAACTCAGTCATAAACCTATTACCTATCTGGCAGATGGCATTGTCATCTTTTTTCTTACTCCCACTGGGCTTCAGACTCAGTTATTACATCTATCTGCAAAATTATAATTTAGAAAATGATTTAAAAGTGAACTTGGGGAAGACCAAAATCATGTGCTTCTGCAAATCCAGAAAACAATGGTGGAAAATTAACAATGCAGAAATTGAGCAAGTCACCAGTTATGAATACTTAAGGTTGGCAATAGATAATAAATGTACATGGTCTATGCACATAGTGAACAACCAAAAAAAAGCTAGTATGATTTCAAAATCAATAAAAAGATTTGCAAATATCTATGGAGGATGAGCTTTCACCTAATTATTGAAAATACTTCAGTAAAAACTGGTTCCAACTCTTCTACATGCATTTATTGTATTCAGTGATATAGCAACGAATGACCTGTAGAAAATTAGATGAAAGAAATAAGATCCTCTTTCAATTAGCGCTCATGAACTCCACAATGCAGACTCAGACTAGAGCTTTCACTTACTGCTGTATCGTGTTTTCATGCTAGATCTCTCTTACATTTTGTCTGCGATTGCCTGGCCACTGAGAACAATTCCTTAAAGCAATTCATATTACTGGAATTAAAGCAAGCCACCAGTTCTCAAGCTGGTCTAACTAGCATGGCTGTGAGTAACATTACTGAGAATATTAATCTTCTTCAGTTAACAGACATAGCAAAATGTTCAACAACGTAAGGCCTTGATTCGGAAGACCTTCAGGAGCAGCAGCAGGCAGCAGAACATCAACAAAGTACATTCTTGTGAACATGTTGATTATTACATCAATATGTTTCAAATTTTAACCAAGAATATTTGTTATCTCCCTGGAGGCAGCCTGCAAAAGAAAATATTTATGATTTTGCCTATTATCTATACTGATATATAATTTTTTGGGAAGATGAAACAGGCAATGCTCAAAATTGAAGATCTTTAGACTGTGCAGATAACAGGATGAGTGAATTGAGCTTAACATCTGTCTCTGCCCGCACTTCTAGATTTGAGGAAGCAATATTTAAAGGTGGCATTTATCTCAGTGAATACAAGATCTCTAGTATAAGCCATCAAATAGTGTTTAGTGTCAAAAGACAATCCATTATTGGGGAAACTGACCACAGTTTTGGACCTTACTTATTCACATTTAAAGATTCAAGTTGTGGTGGAATAAGCTACAGAGGAGATCATGTGTTCATTAACAATATGCGCTATTAATATAGTAGTGATTAATCGGTTGTATTATTGTCACTATTCATTAATTCAGATTTTAGTTGTTGTTAGGTCTATGTTGCTTTTATTCTGTGGTTTTATTATTGTAAATTAAATATATATGTTTTTACACAATACATTTATTATTATATGCATTTTAAATGATTTTTAACCACACTTTGGATGTTGATATTTTTGTTTTTGTGATTTTGTTCCTATTTCTTATATTTTATTGTACTAACAATATTTAGTATTTCTATGTTTGTTTCTCAATGTTTAGGTATTTTACTGCAGTAATGTTTTAGTTGATATTTGTATTTTTGTGTTTTATGTATAGGACGGCGATATTTGTGTTGATATTCTGTCATAGAAGCATGGCGAGAAAAGCTTGTGCTCCATTTGGTCAGCGATTACATTATTTATTTATTTTTTATGAGATAGAAGCTGTAATATGAACAAGCATCAGCAAAGCCAACATGTCTGGTTTTTAACTGAAAGTGCCTCTTTATTGTTTAGTGAGTTTGAATGTTTACTGTGGGTATGTGAGTGGGTGAATGCAAGAATGTGTCACAGGGTGAGTTAACATATGAATGAGTAAAAGGATGGGTGGTCATTTGCATGCATATTGAGTGACTGAGTGCATGGACAGAGGAATAAGTGAGTGCATGGACTGAGACTTCCACTCATCCACCAAATTCACTAATTTTTGCATTCATCCACTTGCAATACCGCACACCTAAGCTCACCAAAAAATAAAAAGGTACTTTCCTTGATAAGCTAGACCTACTTGCTTTGTAAATGGTTGCATGTGCTTGCTTTTTTGTATAGGTGTATCACTGGGCTGGCTTTACATGTAAGTATCAGATACGTTTGGGGCATTGTAGCTGGTGGTGCTGCAACAGGAGTATAAGATACATGCCAGAAATTGATAAACACAGGTATTGTAGCAAAACTTTGGCAGCAAAGGGAGGTAAGGATGTAACTGGCAGGTGACAGTGGTGAGGCGGGGGATGACTACTGGTGGCAGGTATGTGTGAACCTGAACTATGGGATTTTCAGGAAGGACATGGTGACAAATCTTTTGAGTGTATTCAGTGTATTTAGAATGAGATGCCAGGTATGCCAGTTAGTCTTGCCAGTTGTCAGTGCCTTTGCTTGTACCCTCTATTGGGTTATTGGCCCTAAAAACATCTGTAAGACTCCTGAAATGGAAAGACACTGACTTTTTTCCCATTTCTAGCATGATCAATTCTTTAGGTTCGACCATCCACCAGGCGCCACAGACGGCCCCCGCCCCCCAGAAACACCAGCCAGCCCACCATCTCCAACTGGACACCAATCACGGCCGAAGACACCGCCTCGACCATGAAAAGCATCCACTCGGGGGCCCCCACCGACCCCTGCCCCCCTCACATCTACCACAGAGCCGTGGCCGCCATCGCACCCGAACTACAACACACCATCAACACCACCTTCAAAACAGGTACCTTCCCAGACAACTGGAAGCGTGCAGAAGTCAGACCCCTGCTCAAGAAGCCCACAGCTGACCCCACCGACCTCAAGAACTATCGGCCCATCTCGCTCCTCCCCTTCGCAGCCAAAGTTGCAGAGAAAACAGTCAACAGGAAACTGACACGATTCATTGAAGAGAACGCCGTCTTCGACCCGTCCCAATCCAGATTCCGAAGCAACCACAGCACAGAGACCGCCCTACTCGCCGCCACAGACGACATCCGCACCCTCCTGGACCAAGGCCACTCCGCAGCCCTCATCCTACTCGACCTATCAGCGGCCTTCGACACCGTCTCCCATTGCACACTAGTCGTCAGACTACACGACGCAGGCATACAAGGAACAGCCCTGGACTGGATCCGATCATTCCTCCCCGGAACAAGCCAAAGGATCAGCCTCCCACCCTTCCTCTCCGACCCCACGAAAATCACCTGCGGAGTCCCACAGGGTTCATCACTGAGCCCCACCCTCTTCAACATTTACATGGCCCCCCTCGCAGCCATCGTCCGACAACACGGCCTCAACATCGTATCCTACGCCGACGACACCCAGCTCATCCTCTCCCTCACCAAAGACCCCACCACTGCCAAACTCAACTTCCAGAAAGGAATGCAAGACGTCGCAGTCTGGATGACCAACAGCTGCCTGAAGCTCAACGCCGAGAAGACAGAAGTCCTCGTCCTCGGAATCACCCCTTCTGCATGGGACAGCACCTAGTGGCCGACCGCCCTCGGAAGCCACCTACCCCCTCAGACCACGCCAAGAACCTCGGCATCGTACTCGACTCATCATTCTCCATGAACCGACAGGTCAACGCCGTCACCTCCAGCTGCTTCAACACCCTCCGCATCCTCCGCAAGACCTTCAAGTGGATCCCCCTGAGTCAAGGAAGACAGTCACCCACGCACTTATCACCAGCAGACTGGACTATGGAAAAGCACTCTACGCCGGCATCAACAAGTCCCTACTCCGCAAACTCCAGACAGTACAGAACACCGCCGCCAGACTCGTCCTCGGCATCCCCCGACACGAACATATCAGCCAACACCTACGAAGTCTCCACTGGCTCCCCGTGGAGAAAAGAGTCACTTTCAAAATCCTCACTCACGCCTACAAATGCCTACACAACAACAGACCCAAATACCTCAACGACAGAATCAACTTCCACGTACCCAAAAGAAACCTCCGATCTTCCAACCTCGCACTGGCCGAAACCCGCGCATCCACAGAGCCAGAGCAGGCGGAAGATCCTTCTCTCACATTGCAGCCAAGACCTGGAACGAGCTACCGGCAGACATCAGACGCGCCCCCTCCCTGAACACCTTCAGGAAGACCCTCAAGACCTGGCTCTTCGGCTAAACAGATCTGCGGACCCCCCCCCTCAGTGCCTTGAGACCCTCACGGCTAACAATTCCCTGATTGATTGAGGTTTTTAGGTCTGTTGATGGCAGGAAACTTTAAATGCCATCAAAACCTATGAGAGGAAATGTCCATGTTTTCATTGAGAGCTTTTGGACCATCATTCTCAGCGAAAAACTTGAAACTAGCCCTCTCGTGACAGGAGTTCCTCCATCAGAAAAGTCCCAGTGTTAATCTAAAGAAGTTACCACTCTATCTCTACCACCCCAAAAAGTGTGACTATGTTTTTGATCATTATAATCTTCTAGTTGGGGGAAGGCTGATAGTCTCTCAGGAGAAATGGAAGATGTCAATATGGACCAATGGGTCCTGGACATTATGTAACATGGATATCGTCTATCTTTTCAAGAAAGTTCAATTGTTTTCACCTGACTCCGCTGCCCAAAGATTTGCAGAAAACGGGTTCACTGATATATTATCGATACCACAAATATTGACCTACATAATTATCGACACATTAACATCATTTACAAAAATATTGAGATTCTATACTTAATTTAAAAAAGTCCCTAATATAGAAAAAAATATTGATGATAAAATATCTAATTTAAAGTATATCGAGAACAAACTATGCTAAAAATATCAAAACCAACAATATCGACGACATAAATATTGTTAAATCAAATAACACCTAGCAAATAAAAAATACCAAAAACACAAATTTTAAGTAAACAAACATTAAAAAAATCCCACAATAATACCTACATTTTCTAAACACAATATATTATTTTCCTTATCAAAATAAATACATTTAACCAATATTACCATAAAACTGCTTTAATTTATAAATTACACATATGTACATCTCACTAAAATATATCTTATATTTATATTAATATACAATATTATTTTTAACATAAAATAAATGCATAGAATATTAAATAAAATAAGTGATCTCCAAATGCAGCACAAAAAAACATTAATTGGCGTTTTCCAAACAAGGTTATAACAGAGAAAATAATTAAAAGGACGCTAAAACAACTGATACTGTGAAACTATACAACAGTATAACCAATAAAATAGCTTTACCAAATAAATCAACAATTTAAAAGCCACAGTAATTTCACTTAAAAATTACCTCAAAAACACTTAAAGAGGAGGAAACTCTACAAGATTTTCCCTGCAACAGAGAATCCTTCAACATATACGCCCATACATTAACTTGTCGAAGTAGGTACCATTCATTCTTAAAATAAATTATATAATAACTTTACTCTAAAAACAAATCCTGATAAACAATTACTAACCCACTTTTCACCGTTTATCATTTTCTACAGATTATTCCATCTTTAAAGAAACTTCATCAAGAAGCACACAGTAAAAACAACAACAAAAAGTAACCTAAACCTCCTTAAACATCAAAAATACAAAATGCATTATAAATAATACTACCTTTTTTCTACCGACAGATAAAAGCACCTGCCTCAAGAAGAGGATTGTGGAAGAATCAGAAAACAGCGAAAGAAGCAGAAAACTTCCAAAAATAAGATACAATTGAATTTCCAATCAAATGAAAATGTATATTAAACTGTAAATTATTTAAAGCATTTATTAATAACTATTTTTCTATATTCATTTAATTACAGTACATAAAGACATAATAGCAGAAGCTGCAAAATGTATAACCTCACAAAAGGGGAAACCTTTACTGTATTATTATTTGTTTCTGTGCCCCCTTTTGCCTTCTGTGCCCGTTTTCCCGCCGCTGCGTGCCCTGCGGCCCCGCCCCCGCTCGCCTATTCGTCCCCTCCCGCCTCCCAGCTGCTCCTCCCTCCCACCTCCCCTTCTTATGGCGGCCGCTGCGCGGTGAAGAGAGCGACCTCTGACCCTGTTCCAGGCAGGTCGCTCTCCACGCCGCACAGCACCACCAGACTGCGCCCGTGTCCCTCTGCCCACTGCTGCTGCTGCCACCATGAGTTTGAGGCCCCTGCCTCGCCTGGGTAATTCCTGTACTTCGTTTTTTTTCACTCCACTGTTCCTCTCTTTCTGATTTGTGCCCCAGACCTATTGCTGTTATTGTTTGTTCTGTGCCCCCTTTTTGCCTTCTGTGCCCCAGACCTATTGCTGTTATTATTTGTTTCTGTGCCCCCCTTTTGCCTTCTGTGCCCGTTTTTCCCGCCGCTGCGTCCCCTGCGGCCCCGCACCCCCGCTCGCCTATTCGTCCCCTCCCGCCTGCCAGCTGCTCCTCCCTCCCACCTCCCCTTCTTATGGCGGCCGCTGTGCGGCCGCGCTGCTGGCGCTTTGGTGCGCCTAAGGCAAGCCCGTCTGCGCCCGTCCGTGCCTGGACCGCGCCCAGCGCCAGGACCGCTGGCCCCCACGACAGCCACGACCGCCGCCGCTATGACGCCTGCACCCTCCTCGCACTCAACCCCGGACGACCACACACCTGCTTCCTAGCCGCCCCGAAGCGCACCCATGGACCCTTCACATGCCGGAACTGCAGCTTCACCAGCCTCCGAGCCACCAACCCTCCCGGCAAGAAAGAACTCAACCACCTCAGATGCATCCTTCTGAACACCCGCTCCGCACGCAAGCATGCCGTCGAACTCTGGGACCTGCTCGACTCGTCCTCCCCGGACGTCGCCTTCCTGACCGAGACCTGGATGAACGCCTCCTCGGCCCCGGACATCGCCATAGCCATCCCGGACGGCTACAAGATCACCCGCAGGGACCGCACCAACGGAGTTGGAGGTGGAATCGCCATTGTCCACAAGAACACCATCAAGGTCTCGGCCAGCACCGACGATACCCTCAGCACCGCCGAACACCTGCACTTCCAGATCCACACGGATCCCAACACCACCCTGAGAGGAACTCTCATCTACAGACCCCCCGGACCATGGCCCCAGTTCAGCAACTCCATCGCCGACTTCGTCAGCACGCACGCCCTGGCCTCCACAGACTACATCCTCCTCGGAGACCTGAACTTCCACCTCGAGAACAACAACGACACCAACTCCACCACCCTGATCGACAACCTCGCCAACCTCGGATTCAGACAGCTCGTCACAACGTCCACCCACTCCGCTGGTCATACGCTCGACCCCATCTTCTCCGCAAGCTCGCATGTCACCTTCAGCCACACCACCAAACTCCACTGGACCGACCATCGCTGCATCCACTTTACCTTCCGGAAACCCACCACGCACCACCGCACTCAACCGACCCCCCGCCGCAGCTGGAGCAAAGTCACCGAAGACCAGCTAAACACCACCCTTGCCCGAAGCCCACACCCCAACCCCACCGACACCGCCGCCCGCAACCTCAGGCGATGGATCGACGACTGCGCCAACACCCTCGCCCCGTTCAAGAAACCCTCCAACAGGCACACCGACAAGAAAGCCAGCTGGTTCACCACGGACCTCCAGGCCTCCAAGCAAACCTGCCTGAAACTTGAGAAGAAATGGCACCGCGAACAGACACCGGACAGCCTCTCAGCGCACAAGAACGCCATCCGCAGCCACCACCACCTCATCAGGTCCGCCAAGAGGGCCTCCTTCAAAGACCGCTCGACAGCAACGCACACAACAGCAAAGAGCTCTTCAACATCGTGAAGGAACTCTCCAACCCCAGCTCCAGCACCAACGACATCCCGCCATCGCAAGACCTGTGCGACTCCCTCGCCACCTTCTTCCACCGTAAGATCGCAGACATCCACGACAGCTTCAACAACCAGACCGCCCCGGCAGTCACCGACGCCTCAGACCACACGCCCACCCTCCACCTCGACCCCCTGCTCGCCTGGACCAACGTGAACGATGACGACACCATCAAAACCATGAACACCATCCACTCCGGTTCTCCGTCAGACCCATGTCCGCACCATATCTTCAACAAAGCCAGCACCTCCATCGCACCCCATCTCCGCAAAGTCATCAACATCTCCTTCGAGACCGCGAGCTTCCCGGAGAGTTGGAAGCATGCCGAGATCAAAGCCTTACTGAAGAAACCCAAGGCGGACCCGACAGACCTCAAGAATTTCCGGCCCATCTCTCTGCTCCCATTCCCGGCGAAGGTCATCGAGAAGATCGCCAACGGACAACTTACCCGCTACCTCGAGGAGCACAACATCCTGGACCCGTCCCAGTCCGGGTTCCGCAGCGGCCACAGTACCGAAACCGCCCTCATCGCCGCCACCGACGACATCAGGATCCTGCTGGACAACGGTGAAACCGTGGCCCTCATCCTCCTGGATCTCTCAGCCACCTTCGACACTGTCTGCCACCGCACCCTACGCACACGCCTCCACGACGCAGGGATCCGAGACAAGGCTCTGGAATGGACCACCTCCTTCCTCTCCGGCAGAACCCAGCGTGTCCGCTTCCCCCCTTTCCAGTCCGAAGCCTCCAAGATCATCTGCGGCGTGCCCCAAGGCTCATCCCTCAGCCCGACTCTGTTCAACATCTACATGGCGCCGCTCGCCCACGTCGCCCGACTGCACAACCTCAACATCATCTCCTACGCCGACGACACCCAGCTGATCCTCTCCCTCACCAAGGACCCCCTCACCGCCAAATCCAACCTCCACGAAGGAATGAAGGCCGTCGCCGAATGGATGAAGACCAGCTGACTGAAGCTGAACTCGGACAAGACGGAGGTCCTCATCCTCGGCTCCAACCCCTCAGCCTGGGACGACTCCTGGTGGCCGTCCACACCAGGAGCCGCCCCGACACCCACCGACCACGCACGCAACCTGGGGTTCATCCTCGACTCAACACTCTCCATGACCAAGCAAGTCAACGCCGTCTCCTCCTCCTGCTTCCGCATGCTCCGCAAGATCTTCAGATGGATCCCCACTGAAACAAGAAGAACAGTCACCCAAGCCCTCGTCAGCAGCAGGCTGGACTACTGAAACGCCCTCTACGCCGGAGCTCCGGCCAAACTCCTGAAACGACTGCAGCGCATACAGAACGCCTCTGCACGCCTGATCCTCAACGCACCTCGCCACAGCCACATCACTCCCCACCTAAGGGACCTACACTGGCTCCCCGTCGACAAGAGGATCACCTTCAAGCTCCTCACCCACGCTCACAAAGCACTCCACAACACCGGACCGGCCTACCTCAACAGGCGACTCACCCTCTACACCCCGAACCGCCAGCTCCGCTCAGCCGACCTCGCCCTGGCCGCCGTCCCACGCATCAGAAGAACAACCACCGGCGGCAGATCCTTCTCCCACCTCGCCGCCAAGACTTGGAACACCTTCCCCCTGCTCCTACGTCAGACCCAGGACTTGCTAACCTTCAGGAGGCTACTCAAGACCTGGCTCTTCGAGCAGTAGCAGCACCCCCTCCTCCCCCCAGCGCCTTGAGACCCTCACGGGTGAGTAGCGCGCTTTACAAATGTCTTGATTGATTGATATTACATGGGATACACTTACAGTCAAGTAAATGCTTCTTTTCAGCATTTTAATTGGAAATGTACCAAATATTACTTGAATGCTCATTATGGGAGGGCAACTACCAGAGAAGCTGTAGTAATTAATGTTAAGCTACATATCCACCCACCGAAAGTATCAGAAGTAAGAGAATTTTTAGAAAATATAAGAGAAGCAAGCACTAACCCCCAAGAACCTACAGTACAAAGATATACCATCCCATGTACCAGAATATATAAAAGGACAGTTACCTTCCATACCCACCTTAAAACGCCTTATAACCAGAACTAAAAAGGCCACCAGGGAAATCCACCTGCTCCTAAAACATACAGAGATATAGAAATACCACCAGAGCTTGCATTAATCCACAAAGAGGAGCAATTCCTACAATATGACAATAAAAGTCTTGACAAACATATACTTATATTTGCTACCTCTACAAACGTATTAAGACTAGCCCAATGTCAAACATGGATGATGGATGGCATGTTCAAAATGTGTCCGAAACTATTCCATCAACTTTACACCATACATGGTGAATTTCATAAAACTAACATACCATTTATCTATGCAATACTGCCAAACAAACAAACTGGTACCTACATGGAACTGCTAAACCAAATTAAGCAGCAAACATACATCTACTATCCCCAAAAAATTGTTATTGATTTCGAACAAGCTACGTTCCAAACAATACTAAAGATTTACCCCCACACAGCCATACAGGGATGCCATTATTATTTTAATCAAAGCATATTGCTTCACCTACAGTGCTAAGGGCCTTATTACCGCCGAAGGACAGCGACTGCTAGGAGACTACTGCACCTGTGGCCTTCCGACTGCTGTATTACGAGTTTCCCAAGGGCCGGTGGTGTGGCTGCAGCATTCTTGTGGTGGTGCGCAATGTATTTCCATGTATATCGATGGCTTTGTATACATTCAGACTGCATATGTGTCATATGCACACATATGCATGATATATGTGGAAAAATACCACCTACCCATTGCCGGAGTCCGACCCATATGTGAACAGTCCCGGTAATGGGTACAGGGTACCAAAGTACTTACCTATATTTCACCAAAGATGGGGTCATATTCCTCGGGGTGAAGATGCTACTGTGTAGGGAGGACCTGGAGAAAGGGATCCACGTTGAAATCTGCTGGGAAGAACTGGAAAGGGGTGAGTATGCATCCCAAATCCTTCATTTCCAACAACCTTTAGGTGGCGGTCTGACTGCTGCCATCGGCTCACCAGGAAGTCAACTTTTAATGTGGACGGCGGTATTGCACCTCTTTACCACCCAATGGAGGCTGCTTTCCCCAACGTAACCATAGCAGTTGGCGGTGTGCTGGCTCCGTAAAGCCAACCTGCCAAACTGGTAATACGGTGTATGGCTCACCGCGGTCGGACCGCCACCGCCGAGACGGCGGTCCACGGACCGCTGAACTCATAATAAGGCCCTAAGTGTGGAGTAAGCCACCAACAGTCAGTTTGCCTTTGAAATGAGAGAATTAATACCTCTGGCCCAAAAATGTACTTTATAAAAAAAAGCACTCGAGGCACTCCACAGTCCGTAGGTTCCATTAAAAATCGAAAATTGTTTTTAAAAAAAGAACCGCTGCAGGAAACCCAAAAAACAATTAAATCTATATTAAAAAAATGTGTTTATAATAAAGTAATTCAGATTTCCTTTTTAAAAAAAAACGGGACATCCGTCTTCCTTTAGAACAGCCCAGGGAAAAATAAACCTGCAAAAAATAGAAAAACACCCTCCCGCACAAAACACTAGGGGGTCGATTTCGATCTCGGGCGGAGGCGCACCTAACACTATTCGTCCGGAAAAAAACCGAGCCGAACGCGTGTTTCCCGACCGATTCTAACATTCGTACGAACGAGCAAGTACGATGCGCATTACTGCCCAGATCCCGACCCAGCCGTACTTACCCAATCCAGCTCCTGTTCCTCGCCCGAGCCGGATCCGTAAACGCTGAATCGAGTCGCACGGAAGCCAAAATACAGCACCTTCCGGCCGGACCAGTACGATGCGCACTCCGTACGCGCCGAACCCGTCGCTACGTCCGGCACATCAGAGCATCCAGGAGAGCCGCACATAAGCTCCGATTCGCGCCACCAGACGATCCACGGCTACGAGACGAACACGCCAGCCACGAGTACGAGTCGAAGCAACGAGAAAGCCGAACGAGACGAACCAACCATGAATCCCATCGCGCAGGTCCTACCAATACTCTACATCTATTACCGGAACAGGTACGGATGCGTACGGCGCAGAAGGTAAGTTAAACACCCACTACACAAACAAACGACACGTACCCGACACATAACACACACACATAGGGATGCAGAAATGACTTACACTAGCAACAGCAGAACCATAGGGGCGGGATGGCTATCACCAATGCCATATACACCCATAGGGGCCTGGATGCCTACCACTACCACCACCCCTACTCAGGGGGGGCTGGATGCCTACCACTACCACCACCCCTACTCAGGGGGGGCTGGATGCCTACCACTACCACCACCCCTACTCAGGGGGGGCTGGATGCCTACCACCACTACCACCCCTACTCATGGGGTGCTAGATGCCTGTCACTACTACCATCCCCACTCATAGGGGGCTGGATGCCTACCACCAACACCACCCCTACTCATGGGGGGCTGGATGCCTACCACTACCACCACCCCTACTCATGGGGGCTGGATGCCTACCACTACCACCACCCCTACTCAGGGGGGCCTGGATGCCTGTCACTACTACCATCCCCACTCATAGGGGGCTGGATGCCTACCACTACCACCACCCCTACTCAGGGGGGGCTGGATGCCTACCACTACCACCACCCCTACTCAGGGGGGGCTGGATGCCTACCACCACCACCACCCCTACTCATGGGGTGCTAGATGCCTGTCACTACTACCATCCCCACTCATAGGGGGATGGATGCCTACCACCAACACCACCCCTACTCTTGGGGGGCTGGATGCCTACCACTACCACCACCCCTACTCATGGGGGGCTGGATGCCTACCACTACCACCACCCCTACTCAGGGGGGGCTGGATGCCTACCACTACCACCACCCCTACTCAGGGGGGGCTGGATGTCTACCACCACCACCACCCCTACTCATGGGGTGCTAGATGCCTGTCACTACTACCATCCCCACTCATAGAGGGCTGGATGCCTACCACCAACACCACCCCTACTCATGGGGGGCTGGATGCTTACCACCAACACCACCCCTACTCATGGGGTGCTAGATGCCTGTCACTACTACCATCCCCACTCATAGGGGGCTGGATGCCTACCACCAACACCACCCCTACTCAGGGGGGGCTGGATGCCTACCACTACCACCACCCCTACTCAGGGGGGGCTGGATGCCTACCACTACCACCACCCCTACTCATGGGGTGCTAGATGCCTGTCACTACTACCATCCCCACTCATAGGGGGCTGGATGCCTACCACCAACACCACCCCTACTCAGGGGGGGCTGGATGCCTACCACCACCACCACCCCTACTCATGGGGTGCTAGATGCCTGTCACTACTACCATCCCCACTCATAGGGGGCTGGATGCCTACCACCAACACCACCCCTACTCAGGGGGGGCTGGATGCCTACCACCACCACCACCCCTACTCATGGGGTGCTAGATGCCTGTCACTACTAGCATCCCCACTCATAGGGGGCTGGATGCCTACCACTACCACCACCCCTACTCAGAGGACGGGTAATGCATGACACAACCAGCATACTCCAACATAAGGAATGTCAGAAAAACACATCCCCCCAACACCATGACAAGCGTGTGTAGACTGTGTCAAATGCTTACAACACTGATCATGACATTGAACATACAATGTGACCCCCCATCACATGTGTCACACATAAATGTGTGTGGCCTCCACAATGCAAGCAGACCATGACCACTGTGGCAATGGGGTCTAACCCCCCATCATCACAGTGACCAAAAGGTAAGTGTGGGGTCCATAGCTGGGGCACATTTTTAACATTGTGGCAATGGGGTCTAAGCCCCCATCATCACAGTGAGCAAAAGGTAAGTGTGGGGTCCATAGCTGGGGCACATTTTGAACATTGTGGCAATGGGGTCTAAACCCCCATCATCACAGTGAGCAAAAGGTAAGTGTGGGGTCCATAGCTGGGGCACATTTTGAACATTGTGGCAATGGGGTCTAAACCCCCATCATCACAGTGACCAAAATGTAAGTGTTGTCATGGAAAAAGCTGCAAATGCCAAACAGCATGGATGATTCCTGGTCACAGAACAACAAACACATCAGTGGCATAGTAGTGCTTGTGTCCCATAGCAACATAGATTGGGTGAGGCAAACAGTGCAGTGCAAATAAGACATACCTTTGGCCATGTGCAGACAAACATCACCCATGGGGGCTGACATTGTCAACATTCATCAATAACACAATGACAGAAGTGACCATCATAATGCAGACCCACATATCTGCACCAATGGGCACACAAATGTAGATATCCTGTGGAGACTGTAGATGTGAGGTGAACAAATACCATACCATGGCAGCAATGGGACATACAAACCATGATCATTGTGCTGACTGATGACCTAGGAGTCCAAGGGACAGCAGGGGAAACACACCAAACAACATACAGCCAATGGCACACTAAAGATATGCCAATGCAGTGGTGCAGATGCACAAACACAAACAGGCAGCCCCACACTGCATATCAAACACAACAGGTGATGGGGGGGTGTGCCAGTGTCCCCAGGCAACCACACAACACATGAGGAGGCCTGAATACCAATTACACAGATGTGCATACAGTGCCACACAAACGTAACTCATGGATCGGATTCCCCTAGGTGGGCAATCAGGCATTGTTAGATGAGAGGGAGCACAAATTACACATGTCACACAAGCTTGTAGGAACAGCAACTAACACAGCAAGACACAGACCCACCACAGCACTACCCCCAGGGACCCCACATTGTGGTGACACTGGCCTGCATGATAATCCCACTGTGATGACAAAGCTAGATGTCGTTCACACTGTGTCCTTAGCAACAAACTACCATCACACCTACACATGCACAAATCAATCAGCACGGCCTGTCAGCCAAGGCCAATATGGAGGCAGGGGTCTAGCCGTGAAACAACTCTCATTTGCACACACTCAACACCACACACCTTGATCTCCACCAATGTGCAGCAGTGAAGCTCACATGGACTGGTGACATTGCACATGCACCCATGACAATCCCAGGGGTGGTGGTGGGAACTAAGGTGCAGAAACACATCACACATGGCCAGTCAACAAGACTCGTGAATGTCTGACACAATGCACAGTACGCCGTACATGGGCATGACGTCAAATCCACACCAACCAATGGGATCCCGGCCACAGTCACACACCAATGAAGAAGCCAAGGTCACCCACAAAGAACACACATAGACAACTTCCAACATTGCAGCTCTGACCCTGAGGAGTGGCAGCAGTCATACACACAACGTGTCACAATCACTGAAAGCTACCACAAACTGAAAATTACATGACTTGTGTAACCAACAAGTGCCAAGGGGAATCCTGACTGTGTCTCATCTGCGTTTGCCCACAAACTCAGCCCTGACAGCAAACACACCTATGGGTGACACCCTGATGACCAGTAATGTGCCATGCACCAACATCCCAGAGAACCCAGGGAGAAGATTTGGGGGAACATAGGTCAACTCAGCAAGCATCACAAACAGGAACATCACTAGGGATCCCAGCCTGCCTAGCAAAATGGAAGTGAACACACACAGACAGGCTCACACAACACACACCTTGGGCTCAGGCAATGTCACGGAATTACACACTGCCATGAGGGGACTCCACTCCTGTGTAAGGAAAGCTGTGCCATACGTTGTCTCTGTAGGGCTCTATCATGTCAGCAGAACACTTGGTCACTCAGTCAACAATTAGCACAAAATGAAGGCTCCCGTTATATCAGCCTGGTCATGGGAGTGTCACCTAAATCATCTGCACAGATCCAACACACATGTATAGCAAGTTGCACTGATAACACAGATGAGTCCTTCCCCATTGATGCCCAAACTTGCATGTCCAGTGGAGATGGTCACACGGTGATGGAAATAGACAAATTGAACAATGGCAAGCACAACAGATGTGCAGGGGTGTAAGCTACAGATGTGATATTGCAAATAAAAGTTGGAAATCCCATTGCCAAATATTGAAAACATGACACCCTCATATTGCTGCAAAGGATGATATGGATACACACCAGGATAGGACACATTCCCCCTGGACCACATGGGGTCCTGCACAGTAACACTTCATATTCCTGATATCAAAAATCACCATTACTGCAGCAAGGGCATGGTTAGCATCATTAACATCATGTACATCTGAAGCAAAACCACTAGAGAACAGAAAGTAGCTTTATTCAGCATATGTGTCATTAAAAGCGAAAGTCCAGAAAAACACAAAGGCCAATGTCCAGTCCATTATAATAGTCCAAACAGGGTGACAGTGGCAGATGTCACCCTTTGCATGCCTGCACTGCTACACACTAGGGACATTGCCCTCGGAGGGGCATACGGGGGGGCAGGCCAGGCACCGCAGGGACAGGATCAGGGCTCACCAGAAGGAGGCAGGGAAGGGGTGGTGGGTGCTGGAGAGTCACCGACAACTGCAGTGGAGGTGTCTGACATGGTGTGTGCCGGCACAACTGGGGGGCATGAGTCAGATGGTGTGGGTGCCGGCACGACTGCAGTGGGCTGGGCAGGTGGAGTGGACAGGTTCCCCACTGCAGTGCCCAAGTCAGCCGGGATGGTAGTGGACTCCACTGCAGTGCCTATCTCCAGGGGAGTAGAATGGTGTTCAGGTAAGGTGGGCAGGACAGAGGGGGAGGACACGGTCTCCACACCAGTGGCACAAACATGCGCAGCGGGGGGTGGTGCTGGAAGAGCAAGTGGTAGGGGAGAAGGCCGGATCATTTTGGGGATGGTGTATCTGTGGGTGGGGGAACCTGGGGCAGGGTGTGGTGGGGGAACCTGTGGAGTGGGGGCCTGAGGGATGGAGGAAGGATACTTGGTGGTTGAGCTGCAGGGCGGCGGCGGGGTCTTGCTCTTCCGGGTCTGGGGGGACTTGCGGATGGGGGCCTCAGTCTGTCTGTGCCTGGGGGAGGGTGTCCGGGGGTGAGGGGCACTCCCTCTGTGTGGGTGGACTTCCTCTTCCCCCTGTATGCTGGATCAGCTGGATTGGAGGGGAAGAGGCCGAGGTCACAGAGGAAGAGCTGCTTTGTAGGTGGGGTTGCAGGTGAGGCAAGGGAAGGGGCCTTGGAGGGAGAGGTATCGGAGGACTGCAGAGTGACTGTGGATGCCTGTGTGTGTGTCTGTTCCCCATCCCCTGTGGGTGTGGTATCAGTCCCCTGAGGATGCTTGCGTGCACGTTTTGTTTTTGATTTGGGTGTTCCTGTGCTGCTCGTGTCTGTGTGTTTGGGTGATTGTGCAGGTGTGCATGTGCTTGGGACAGGTAGGGTGCCAGGAAGTGTGGATGGGGCAGAGGTAGGAGGGGTGAGGGACTGTTGGAGGAGGGACACTGCTGCCGTCAGGGAGGAGTCCATGGACCTATTGCTCCTCTGTAGGGCAGACATGCCCGATGAGATGCCCTCCATGAACGACACCAGCTGTGTCAACAGAGTGGTGTGGGCATGGAGGACACTCAGCATTGCTGTCTGCCCTACATGGAGCTGGCAAAGTAGGTACACAGACTCCTCACTCAGGGCCGCAGGGGACACAGGGGCAGGGGGTGCGGTGCCTGGCACGAAGGAGACATGCTCCCGAACACGGGAGCCTCCACTGACCTCTGGAATGGGAGCCAATGGGAGGGCGGTGGTGGTGGTGGTGGTGGTGGAGGTGGTGGCGGGGACAGCAATACTAGCTGGGGTGTGGTGGCTGCTGACACCCGCCTCCACAAGGGAGTCATCCTCCGAGCTGCTGTGGTCCTCAGCTGAGGTGGATGGTGCTGAGGACTCCTCGTTGTGGCTCCCCTCACCCTCCGTGCCACTGGGTCCCTCCGGCCACTCATCGGCTGCTGACCCAGTCTGGCTCTGCGGCTCCTCCTGGTCCGTGGAGCTGTCCCCTCCTGTGGCCGTGGATGTATCTGCAAACAATTAGGGAAACAGACAAACATCAGTCACCTGCACTGACCGCACACACCACAGTTAGTACAGCACATTACAGAGCAAGCCCTGGCATCCTTAGTTGAACATTGCCAAAACTGCTCAAACAGATTAGGAGAAGCCAATTGTCAGTCTGATGGTCAACCATGGCACTCACAACCCTCCTGGCCTTGCACCCATCTGTCTGGTGCCTGTCGGATGGTAATACCCCAGTGTGGACACATGCACCACCTACACAGTAGTTGGACATTGCAGAGAACACGGTGAAGTATGTGAACATGCACACATCACTTCTCTTGCCACTGAGTCAGTACAGGTGTCCGGATAAAGGGATGGCCAGAGTCTATTTTGAAATGCATGTGATGCATACCAGCACCAGACACCATGATGCACCCATGTCCTGATAGTCAATGCCACAATGGGGTGCATGTAGCACATGTCACTCACCTGCAGGATCACTCTTAGGGAATTTAATGCCATGGCACAGGCATGCCTGCAAAGTCATACATCACTGTCTCCAGTCACATGGGCAGGGCAGCCAGCCAACAACAGTCTGCACTGTGTCACAATCCTAGGTCATGGGGAATGCAAGTTCTGTAGCTGACAAGTGCACATGTCCATCCCCCACAAACCACATCATCTGAACTCTTATTTGTCCACGTCATAACAATTGGACATATGGGAGACATGAAACACAACCCTCTGAACCTGAGCACCTCACAATCTGCTGTGAATGGGAAACAGCTGCCTGAACTTCACAGTCGCATACCCCAGTCTGCACAGTCAAGTGATCAAACACCTATATGCCACACAAGTATCGTCTCCTATGGTCACATCTCAGGTGGCATGCTGAGCCCTCACCGATAAACACCCCAGTAGTCCTGACAACGGAGCCACAGCACAATGACACAGAGGCAGACACCTGAGGGAACATTTCACTGAGCACAACGTGTCAGCTGATACACGGGAGTGGGAGTACAGAGTGTATTGTATGGCCTGGAGTAGGCATGACTGTCCTGCTCAATGTGAAAGAGGGATGAGCCCTGGACAGTAGGCAGGTGGCTAAGTATGTGTGACACACTTGATATACATACTCCTGAGGCCCAAACATTGTTCCCACCCGCAGCATGGGTGTGTGCCAAATACCCCAGGCACATGTGGTGAGTCAGATCAGCAATTGGACCACATATCAAAGTTACACGCAGATTACATGTCAGAACTCAGGCATTGTGTAAGCAATTGACCCACCCATGAAGCCCACCACAAAGTTACGGGAACAAATGCTGTCCCCCCCTTGAGCTAAGCAAAATGCAAGGACACAGTACCCAAGTGACACAATTTCCTGACTGAAAGGGCCACACCTGGGTATCAGATGAGGAGTGGGCATGTCACAAGTGAGGGACATGGGTCCTGGACCACAAGACTGATGTACTGTGGAAGTTTAACCAGGCCAGAGGAGAGCACATAGCATGTCAGACAAAGTTCACAGTGCAGTCATGGACTCACCCCCTCCTTGCTGCTGTCTGGCCTTCAGCTGCCCATCCAGGTCAGGGAAGACCACCGCCAGGATCCTGAGCATGTGGGGGGTCAGGGTCCGGTGTCCACCCCTCCTGCGAGGAGGCGACAGCTTCAGCTGGACCCTTGCGATCCTCCGGGTCCAGACCCGAAGGTCCTGCCACCTCTTCTGGCAGTTGCGGATCCGGCGCTTGTAGACCCCCACGGATCTCACTGCCCGGACGATGGTCAGCCAGATTTCCTGCTTCTGGTGGGCATCAACCTGTGAGGATGACAAAGTGAAAAGGCCATTACTACACATGCAACATATCCGTGCATCACACATTTGGATATACATGTCTCAATCACAGGGGCACATGATGTACACAGGCAGTGCAACGATGGCTATGAACAGTTTGCCAGCAGTTACTACATGGTATCATTGCCTGGGAAGTAAAACCTTGTTGGAATGCACTGTTACTGCACTATACCTGTTCAGTGCATGTAACTACACACTTTGGGGGGTGACAACTACTCAGTGAGCATGCTAGCCAGTGGCGTGCACACTGTAAGCCTTGCTAGTCAGATAACATGCACATTTAGTAAGGCAGTGGACAGCACACTCACCTGCTCCCCTGGTTTCCCATACAGCTTGCTGTACTGTGGAAGGAGGCTGTCCAGCAGGGCCTGGTTCTCCTCAGTGCTGAAGGCAGGGGCTCTCTCCACAGTACGTGCCATTGCAGTAGCCAGAGGATGCAGAGACAGCAGCAGTGGTGGTGGCAGATGTCTTCCTGGAGCATGTAGTGCAGGCAAGTGAGCTCTCAGGGGAACAGCCAGCATTATATGTGTGCTGCAGAGGCAGATACTGTCCCATGTGTCCAAAGTGATAGGTCCAAGTCGTTTGCATCTTCTGAATCTGGCCAATCCATGGAATTGCACCACTCGTACACGCCCACAGCATCCTTCAAAAGTTCAACTTCATGACACCCATGTTTTTGCAACATTGTTGTGGGTGGCCAACTGAATTCACTGCATCAGACTCGTTAAAGGTTTGAAAACGCGTCCGTTGCCATGCCAGGCCATAGCCAATGCGTGTGCACCGATCGGTCCATTGCTGTACAACGCGTACCCGTACACATCATATGCAATGGCCAATGCGTGCGCACCGCTCGGTCCATTGCTATACAACGCGTACCCGTACACATCATATGCAATGGCCAATGTGTGCGCACCGATCGGTCCATTGCTGTACGACGCGTACCCGTACACATCATATGCAATGGCCAATGCGTGCGCACCGATCGGTCCATTGCTGTACGACGCGTACCCGTCCACATCATATGCAATGGCCAATGCGTGCGCACCGATCGGTCCATTGCTGTACAACGCGTACCCGTACACATCATATGCAATGGCCAATGCGTGCGCACCGATCGGTCCATTGCTGTACAACGCGTATTTCTGACCACATCATATGCAATGGCCAATGCGTGCGCACCGATCGGTCCATTGCTGTACAATGCGTACCCGTACACATCATATGCAATGGCCAATGCGTGCGCACCGATCGGTCCATTGCTGTACAACGCGAACCCGTACACATCATATGCAATGGCCAATGCGTGCGCACCGATCGGTCCATTGCTGTACGACGCGTACCCGTTCACATCATATGCAATGGCCAATGCGTGCGCACCGATCGGTCCATTGCTGTACAACGCGTACCCGTACACATCATATGCAATGGCCAATGCGTGCGCACCGATCGGTCCATTGCTGTACAACGCGTACCCGTTCACATCATATGCAATGGCCAATGCGTGCGCACCGATCGGTCCATTGCTGTACTACGCGTATTTCTGACCACATCATATGCAATGGCCAATGCGTGCGCACCGATCGGTCCATTGCTGTACAACGCGTATTTCTGACCACATCATATGCAATGGCCAATGCGTGCGCACCGATCGGTCCATTGCTGTACAACGCGTACCCGTACACATCATATGCAATGGCCAATGCGTGCGCACCGATCGGTCCATTGCTGTACGACGCGTATTTCTGACCACATCATATGCAATGGCCAATGCGTGCGCACCGATCAGTCCATTGCTGTACAACGCGTACCCGTACACATCATATGCAATGGCCAATGCGTGCGCACCGATAGGTCTATTGCTGTACAACGCGTCCCTGTACAAATCACTCGCATATGTCACCATGGTTGTCACTGGTGAACGTATGCCAGCCACAATTACTTGCCAGGGACTCAGGGGCACACCTACAACACCACAGCCTGTCCACACTGTATCCTAAGGCATGTAAGGCTGCATTACCTGTGTGTGTATGGGGGTCAACCTGTGTATTTTTTGGTGGCACTTGTGGGCAGCCACTCCCAGGCCGTGCACGTGTTCATGGGGACAGATTCCTTTGTGTGTTGTGTACATGACCACTGTGATGTGCAACTGTTCAGTTCAGGGCATGTTGCATGGTCACATTTCCAGGTTGTGTATATCATGTCACATACACCCTGAATCCCATGTGGGAAGGTATGTACGTCACAGGGTGACCCATTGCCACAATAGTGATGGCCCTCCACAGTCTGTGTGCTTGTTGTGTTTCAGATGTCTCGGATTCCATGTGCACAATGGGAGACAGTCTCCACATCCACGTTGTTTGTGCATCGACTTTGATGTTGTGCGTGTGTGTGTCACAGACGTCCATGTCTGTCCTGCAGAGGCAACAGGGGCCACTACCTGTGGGAGTCATGGTTGTATTGCTGACGTGTACATGATACGCCATGTCATGCCAATGTCCATGTGGCAATACAGGGTCCCTGGGAATCTACCTGTCAAAGAGCTGTGATGCCTGGGGCACATCTGTCCTCACTTGTCACTGTGGTGTGTGTTTGGAACGTGACAGCAGTACATGAGTACTGTGACATAGCCTAATGATTTCCCATGGCACGACCTGGAACTTGTTGTTAACACATGTTGAACTGTGATGTTAGATGTCGGCCATGTAGGTGCCATATATGTCCATACAGAACGGCACACACATCAAGTACTTGTGTCTTGTAATGATGTATCATGTGATATTGAGCATGGTCAATGCCACATATGTGGGGTGACTGACAATCTTTCTTTGTTCACCTATGCACTGCAGGGCACCAGCTGTCCATAGACCATTCCCTGACCTTGCAACAATGTTTGAACGTGACTCCATCCGACGGTACCGCTTCAACAGGCCGCTGATTGAGGAATTGACGGTGCGGTTGGCCCCACATTTGCAACCTGGCCGGACATACCCTACAGCGCTGACCCCCAAGGTGAAGGTGATGGCAGCCCTACACTTCTTTGCCACCAGTACCTTTCAACACACTGTGGCGTCTGCTGGTGGGATGTCACAGACCATGTTCAGCCGTGTGCTACGCAATGTTTTGGAGGCAATGTTGGGATTCCTGAACCAGTACATCTATTTCCCTAAACCTCAACAACTCACTGACGTCAAGAGTGACTTCTATGCCCTGGGGAGGATGCCACATGTCATTGGCTCCATTGATGGGACACATGTGGCTTTGGTACCACCACAGGCACATGAGCAGGCATACAGAAACCGTAAACATTACCATTCGATCAATGCTCTGGTGGTATGTCTTGCAGATATGACCATCTCACATGTGTGTGCACGTTTCCCCGGTTCTGCACACGATGCCTACGTGATGAGGAGTAGTCGCATCCCGAGGATAATGTCACAGATGCCGAACCAGCGTGCCTGGCTTGTCAGTGGGTGCTGACTTTGTACCATTGTGTGTGTTCTGCAATGTTGTATTCCACCCTCTTTTCCAACTCAGCTAATGTGCAATTGTCTGTATGTAGGTGACTCCGGATACCCCAACATGCCGTGGTTGCTGACACCCCTCAGGAACCCTGTGACACCAGCCCAGATGCGCTACAATGAGGCACATGGTCGGACCAGGAGAGTGATCGAGCGGACATTTGGTCTCCTGAAGAGCCGCTTTCGCTGCCTGGACAAGACAGGAGGGGCCCTCCCATATGCCCCAGCAAAGGTGTGCAAGATTTTCATTGTCTGCTGCATGCTACACAACTTGGCAGTGCGGAAGGAGTTGCCTCTCATCCTGGATGACAATGACCAACATCCGCCACCTGTGGAGGATCCTGGCCTGGGCCACGATGCCAGTGATGATGATGATGATGATGGTGATGTCCGCACACAGCTCATCACCAACTTCTTCAGCTGAATGTGAGTATCCAGAGATGTCATGTCAATGATTTGAGTTTGCATGATATGTGTTGGTGGTGCTCTGTTGCTGTTTGAGTGTGGCCATGTGCTACTTGACTGGATGCCTGCAGCGGTGTGTCCTTACAGGTAGTCTGTACTCCCCAACAGTGTTGACATGCTAACTTGGTTTTGTGTAGGTATCTTGTGACATGTATTGGGCATGAGTATTGCAGTTCTGTCCTGTTCTTCGGTGCTTTTGACTGTGTGTCATGTCTGTCCTTCACAGGGTGCTTTCAGAGTCGTTTGGTCCACTCGGATCCCCCGACACCATGGTTCAACTTCCAGGGTGGAAGCAGTCGTTTCCCTACAGGTGATGTGCCCCACAGCCCTGGACTTTATTTCTTCTACAATTGTTGACTGTGTAGCCACAGCCACGTGGGATTACCTTGCATATATGTGGAAACAACATGTTGCAAATGTGTATTAAACCTGTGCTTCACTTTGGGATGTGCGTTGTCTGTGGTCACACATCTGACTGACATTTGCTTACTGCACCTGTGGGCTAGTTAACACAGACTGTGAATAGGTGTGGTGTCTGTGCATTCCACTGTATTTCCTGGCAACATCAGTGTAGGCGCTGAGTCCGATGGCCCTGGTGTGTATGTGTTGTGTAGCCCTAGTGGTGTGTCTCCCTCATATGTGTCACTTCGCCATGACTCACATGACGGTGTTGAACTTGCTGTAGCAGTTAGCATGCACAGTGTCATTTAGCAGATCATCATCTCCATGACAGAAACAACGTTGGAATCACAACAGAGGCAAGTATGGTGTATTAGTGATTTTATTTACATACATGTGTGGGGACAGTGCACAGGATGGTGGGTGCTGTACATTGGGATTGTAATCCAAAGTTCCCAGATGAGTTGGAAGTGTTGGTAGCAGAAATGTCCTGAGTAAAGTCCACAGTCATCTGATACATTGGTCCAACTTAAAGTCCCCATGTTATGTGAGAGAGTTGGGTTGCATTCGACAGGGTGAACAGTTTGCACACAAAGGTGGAATTCCAGAACAGGTGTTGGGTTCCTGGGGGATGTACATGGCCATCGGCCTCTCAGTTCTCCTTCCTCGGACGACCCCTCTTCTTTGGGGGGGACCCTCACGTGCAGGCTGCTGCGGTGCAGAGGACTCTCCGCCAGAGTTATCCTCCCTCCCTGTGGCAGTTGCAGTTGTTGCGTCACCAGATGTTGTGGGCACACAGGGAGGTGTGGCCATGTTGGGGCTAATCTGGCGGAGGCATGTAAATATGTCCCTATGCACCGCTGTCAGTTCTTGCAATGTGTCCCACTTGGACTCCATGCCAGCCATGTGTGTCTCCACACAGGACATGTGTGTCTCCACACGGGACATGTGTGAGTCCAAGCGGGCATGATGGGCAGCCTGCTGCTGTTGAATGTCCTTGAGGATCCCCACTACCTGGCTGACCTCTCCAGTGCTATTCTGGTACGCATCAGCAATGCGTACCAGTTGTGGGTCATCATGCAGTCCAGACCCCTCTGCAATCAGTGACCTCTGCCTACCACCCCTCCCACCACCCCTGGCCACACGTGCGAGACCTGCGGTGGCACGCACAGGTGACCCTAGGCCCCCTTGGGGGTTGGTACTGGGGTTGTTGTCCGTTGCTTCACGGTGGGCCGGGGTCACTGTGCTGTTGTCATTGGTGGTCCTTGGTCTGTCCGTGTCGGCGGGGGTGGTCTGTGTGTTGGCAGTTGTTGGAGGAGTGGGTGCAGGTGGTGCAGATGATGGTCCTGCTGGTGCTGCATGATGACTCACACCGGAGGTGCCAGGTAGGTCTTCTCCATCCGAGGAGGGCAGAGGCTGTTCCACACTAGAGAGCTCAGGTTCACCCGGAGCCTGGGACAGGGACTCCTCATTGTCTGCTGCTGTGTTCCCATCATCACCTGTTTTTGGAAGAGACACACAATGTATGTTATGTTTCTACAGGCATCAATGGTTCAAACACCTGACAGTTGTGACTGTACCTCTGGATGCGGGCCTGTACATTGCATTGTCCTAAGTTGTAACAGTCAGAGGTTGGTATTGGTGTAGCACATTGTCCTGCCAACCTGAAGCATTTCAATGTGAATGTTGAGGTGTGTGCATGGCCAGCATTGGTGGTATTTGGTTGACATCCGGCCCTCCTTCTCCCCCAGCCCAGTTATCCCACCATGAAGCATGCCACCATTGCAGTGGGTGCAGGTTGACTCTCAGGATGTCAGTCAGTGGTGTCCTGCTGTTGGTTGGTGCCCAGTTCCCAGCAGGGCCTTGTGCTCCCCACAACAGAGCACCAGTGTCAGACATCTTTGAAGTGGCTTTTCACTCCCTGTGAGGTGTGCATGCTTCAGTGTGAGCTTGCTGGGCCATGCGGGTGGGGGATGTTGAGCTGTGACTACCACTCCCATCATGCTATTGCCTACACCCCCTTCCCAGCATGCCCATACTTCCTTCCTTTTGACTCTGCTTCCCTGTGGGGTAGTGTGCCTGTGCTGACAGGATGGCTGACAGTGTTGTCCTGGCGTTAGTTTGGCTGCAAGTCCCAAAAGTGTCCCTGTGCTTCACACAGCATAACCCAGGGTGGTGGTTCTATGTGGGATATTTAATTAGAGTGTGAGGCAATGCATTCTCCCAGGTGAGTTGTGTGGAGTTTGTGTTAAGTGTGTGTGTGAGGAGAGCTGCTGGTAACTATGGTCAGTGCTGTCAGTCCTCCTTCCCACCCAGCCAGATATCCCACCATGGAACGTGCTTCCATTGTAGGGAGTGCAAGTTGGCTTTCAGGATGTCAGTCAGTGGTGTCCTGCTGTTGGTTGGTGCACAGTTCCCAGCAGGGCCTTGTGCTCCCCACAGCAGTAGCCAGTGTCAGCCATCTTGTCAGTTGTTTTCCACTCCCTGTGATGTGAGCATGGTTCAGAGTGGTGTTGATGGGCCAATTGTGAGGGTGACCAATATCTGTGACTGCCACTCCCATCATGCTATTGCCTACACCCCCCTTCCCAGCATGCCCATACTTCCTTCCTTTGAGTGGACTTCACTGTGTGTGAGTGTGACAGCAATGGCAAGATGGCTGACAGTGGTGTCCTGTTGTTGGTTGGTGCCCAGTTCCCAGCAGGGCCTTGTGCTCCCCACAACAGAGCACCAGTGTCAGACATCTTTGAAGTGGCTTTTCACTCCCTGGTAGGTGTGCATGCTTTAGTGTGAGCTTGCTGGGCCATGCGGGTGGGGGATGTTGAGCTGTGACTACCACTCCCATCATGCTATTGCCTACACCCCCTTCCCAGCATGCCCATACTTCCTTCCTTTTGAGTGGACTTCACTGTGTGTGAGTGTGACAGCAATGGCAAGATGGCTGACAGTGGTGTCCTGTTGTTGGTTGGTGCCCAGTTCCCAGCAGGGCCTTGTGCTCCCCACAACAGAGCACCAGTGTCAGACATCTTTGAAGTGGCTTTTCACTCCCTGGTAGGTGTGCATGCTTTAGTGTGAGCTTGCTGGGCCATGCGGGTGGGGGATGTTGAACTGTGACTACCACTCCCATCATGCTATTGCCTACACCCCCTTCCCAGCATGCCCATACTTCCTTCCTTTTGAGTGGACTTCACTGTGTGTGAGTGTGACAGCAATGGCAAGATGGCTGACAGTGGTGTCCTGTTGTTGGTTGGTGCCCAGTTCCCAGCAGGGCCTTGTGCTCCCCACAACAGAGCACCAGTGTCAGACATCTTTGAAGTGGCTTTTCACTCCATGATAGGTGTGCATGCTTGTGTGTGAGCTTGCTGGGCCATGCGGGTGGGGGATGTTGAGCTGTGACTACCACTCCCATCATGCTATTGCCTACACCCCCCTTCCCAGCATGCCCATACTTCCTTCCTTTTGAGTGGACTTCACTGTGTGTGAGTGTGACAGCAATGGCAAGATGGCTGACAGTGGTGTCCTGTTGTTGGTTGGTGCCCAGTTCCCAGCAGGGCCTTGTGCTCCCCACAACAGAGCATCAGTGTCAGACATCTTTGAAGTGGCTTTTCACTCCCTGTGAGGTGTGCATGCTTGAGTGTGAGCTTGCTGGGCCATGCGGGTGGGGGATGTTGAGCTGTGACTACCACTCCCATCATGCTATTGCCTACACCCCCCTTCCCAGCATGCCCATACTTCCTTCCTTTTGAGTGGACTTCACTGTGTGTGAGTGTGACAGCAATGGCAAGATGGCTGACAGTGGTGTCCTGTTGTTGGTTGGTGCCCAGTTCCCAGCAGGGCCTTGTGCTCCCCACAACAGAGCACCAGTGTCAGACATCTTTGAAGTGGCTTTTCACTCCCTGGTAGGTGTGCATGCTTGTGTGTGAGCTTGCTGGGCCATGCGGGTGGGGGATGTTGAGCTGTGACTACCACTCCCATCATGCTATTGCCTACACCCCCCTTCCCAGCATGCCCATACTTCCTTCCTTTTAACTCTGCTTCCCTGTGGGGTAGTGTGCCTGTGCTGACAGGATGGCTGACAGTGTTGTCCTGGCGTTAGTTTGGCTGCAAGTCCCAAAAGTGTCCCTGTGCTTCACACAGTATAACCCAGGGTGGTGGTTCTTTGTGGGATATTTAGAGTGTGAGGCAATGCATTCTCCCAGGTGAGTTGTGTGGAGTTTGGGTTAAGGGTGTGTGTGAGAGGAGCTGCTGGTAACTATGGTCAGTGCTGTCAGTCCTCCTTCCCACCCAGCCAGATATCCCACCATGGAACGTGCTTCCATTGCAGGGAGTGCAAGTTTGCTTTCAGGATGTCAGTCAGTGGTGTCCTGCTGTTGGTTGGTGCCCAGTTCCCAGCAGGGCCTTGTGCTCCCCACAGCAGTACCCAGTGTCAGCCATCTTGTCAGTTCTTTTCCACTCCCTGTGATGTGAGCATGGTTCAGAGTGGTGTTGATGGGCCAATTGTGAGGGTGAGCAATATCTGTGACTACCACTCCCATCATGCTATTGGCTACACTGACTTCACCAGCATACACAGAATTCCTTCCTTTCAGTGAACTTCCCTGTGCGGTGGTGTTCTGGTGGTGGCAAAATGGCTGACAGTGTTTGTTGGTTAGATTTGTGTGGCTGCCTTGCTCTATTTGTTGTTGGGTTTGTACATGTCATGACACAGTTACATTTCACTTTGGGATGGCAGTTATTGTGTTTGTCTAACTAACATACACATCTTGGGATGATTCTGTTTTGGTTACTGTGGCTTTGCTGAAGGTGCATGGTTTGACTATCCCCTTGACAGTGAAGTGTGTGTATTGTCACACGATATTGGGTATATTGGTTGTGTACTCACCAGGCTCTGGGATGTTTGATGGTCCATGTACGCTCTCTGGTGGTAGGATGGCCCGCACCTTCTCCTCCCAGGGCCTGAGGTATACTGGTTTGGCAGGAGGGCCACTGCCGGTGCGCTGGCTCAAGGTGTAATCCTTCTTGAGTAGGGCCTTGACCCTCCTGCGCACATCATACCACCTGTTCTGGATGTCTTCCTTTGTGCGCAAACATGGTGATTGTGCATTCACCCTGTCGACGATCCTCTCCCACATCTTGGTTTTCTGCGACATGGGGGTCTGTTGGACCAGTGTACCAAACAATTGTGGCTCTACCCTGAGGATTTCATCTACCAACACTTCCAATTCACTGTCTAGGAACTTTGGATTCTTCTTTGGGGGCATGGTGATGGGTGGTGGTGGGGATTGTTGTGTGTGTGAGTGTGCAAGTGAGGGTAGGTGTATGTAGGTTTTGCTGGGTGTATGTGAGGGTGCTATTAGGGAGTTGCTAATGGTGTGTGGCTTGTGTGATGGATGAGTTGTGGGTGTGTCTGTGGTTGCTGTCTGATGGTGTTCTGTGCTGGCAGGTCATTTGGATTTGCAAAGGATCATGGTAGGGATTTGTGGCCTTTATATGGGTGGAGTTGTGGGTGTGTCTTTGTTCCATTTCCCCCCCCCAGTATTTATTGGCTTTGTCATTGCTTGTTTGGCCCTTTTGTTTGTATTTTTTCATTTGTAGTTTTGGTGCATGTAGGAGACGTTCTCCTGACCGAGTCGGACGCTGCAGTTGGCTCGTGCGAGCTTCTCCGTGTCTTTCAGGCTGTGTTTACTGTGGGGCGTACGCGTCGGTCGCGGTGTATTGGGTTGCTTCGGCTCGGTTTTGTATGCGTGTCGGTCGTACGGCTTGAGCTCCGTGCGACTCGGTTTAGTTTTACATGCATTGCATCGTACTGCGCGGGTCGGAGTTCGCGGGTACGTTTCTGTCGGCTTCATTCCTGCTGCGTGTCGGTCGGTTCGAATCGCGTGTTTTTCCGGCCGGCTAGCTGGTTTCCGTGCGGTTCGGTCGCTCGGATTGTGTTCCGTACGAGTCGGTCGTGTTCCACGTGCATTGCATCGTACTAGGCGGATCGGGCAGCGCCGATACGTGTCGGTCGGACTAAATTCCCGTACCGAGTCGGTCGGTACATTTTCCGGCCCGAATCGGAATCGGCCCCTAGATCTCCAAATATACATATATATAATATAACTGTTCACAAAACAAATCAGAATATTAATACAATTTTACTTATTTAGCTGTAGCAGTCATGAAAGCATACAAGACTTGCAAAATAGCAATAAAATACATAAAAATTATTTTAAAACACACAGAATACATAAAATCATCAGCTTAAGGGTTTGAATGACCAACAATCTGAATAAAAACAGGCTGGGATAAACAAAACCAAGCTTCAGACAGAATTAGGTACTAATTCATGAATTTGCCAAAATTAATCTAAAACATCGACCTCCTAGAGCGGACTGCAGCTTTAAGAAACAGAGTCACATATCCACATGCTTCATCATCTGGTAATGCTAGTAGAAAATGATAGGCTTGGTTACAAAATATAAAATTCCTAAGCCTCAAAAAAGGTATGAGAAATTTTTTGGTATACATTTTATAATATTCACAGAACAGAAAATGTGTCATAGTTTGTTTGTGTAAAGTAGTACGTGGGCATTCTCTAGAGTCAAGCTGGGGTTGGCAAAGGGAATATTTCACTATACTAGCCCGAATGCTGAACAATAGAAGACTTTCCCAACTCTTATTTGTATTCTGCAGATAGTTAGTAAAAATGGCCAGAGATGAAGGAGGTGATTACGAGTTTGGCAGACCCACGGAGGCGCAGCGGCTACCCCCACGCTGGCGGTCGTCCGATATTTTGAGTTTGGCGGTCAGATCGCCACAGGCCTGCTGCAACTGCTGGGGAACCCCCGTTCCCCAGCACTGTTGCAGTAGTGTAAAGCAGTAATATACTGGTGGTGCTGTTTCCTCACTGTCAGATTTTTCATGGAGGTGAGCCTACTATGAAAAAGCTGGCAGTGAGAAAACTAAGGGGGCCCTACTGGACCCCCTGTTGCTTAAGGCCATGGGTATGCATGCAGGGGGGCACATGGTGTGCCCCCCTGTCTGCATGCACCATCTTTCTGTAGGTAGGTAGGATGGGCTTTGGCGCTCCCATTTCGGTGACTTTTTAATAAACACCGCCATGGGAATGCCAAAGGACCAGACCAGGAGAAAACTCCTAATGTGGTGGGCAGACTGACTATGAATTTGGTGGTCCTGGAGCGGGGCACTGGAGATACACTATCCAGGGGTTCGGAAGATCCTTGTCACATGCCAAACAATCTAAAACTATCTCTCTAGTTAATTTAGCTTCTTCTGAACTCCTGATAGATGGCCGCAAGAGAATTGTCAGGCTACAAATAAAATCACTCAGGAAGTCTTTTCCTAGTTCATTGTGGCAAATAAAACTAGAGGTTGATACAGAGGCTGACAATAATCTCCGACAGAATCGATTTTCCTCCCTTTGGAGGGTAATAGAGTTACCCAGGCCTCATATGCCTGCCCCATAAGTTGCTATATGTACACATTGTGCAGAATATATTTGCAAGAGAGGTGTAAGGACTCTCTCTCGCTTGGGTGACAGAAAACTAAGCAGAGAGCCAGCAGCCCTAGAAAACTATGTCCTGCTTTACGCGATATGTGCAGACCATGTCCCAGACAAGCTGAAAGTTACCCCCAGGTAAGAGAAGGAGGTAGTGCTTGATAACACTTCCTTACCCACCTTAATAGTTAAAGATCCCATGCACTTTGGGTCGCAGGTCATCCTAAAATACTTATTAAAATTAGTTAATAAATCCAGCCTGGCCATAAAATTAACAAAGGAGTGCACTAGATGACGCAAGGCTTTAGGGGTGTGAGCGATTAACACCATGTCATCCGCATACAGTAATGCCAGAAGGGGGACACCATTCACCATAGGGACAGCTGGGGTGCACTTGCTAAGCTCCCTAATAAGATCATTAATGTACAAGTTAGAAAAACATGGGGCTAAAACGCACCCCTGGCGAACCCCCGACCAATACTAAATTTATCAGTGTCCGTATGCAGGGAAACCAACAGATGAACTAGGGATGGGGCATTTGCAGGTTAATAAGGGATTGTCAGAACGTAGTCCAATTAACACAGTCGAAGGCCGTTGTCAAACCCATAAAGGCTAAGCACAGTACAGACTACTTGGCCACCGTGTATTTCCCAATAATCAGTTTTCAGTTGAGGCATTGATCGATCGTCCAAATAGCACTTCAAAATCCATATTGGCATTTATTTAACACATTATTTTCATAGCCCAATCTACTGCTCTGTTATACAAAACTCTGCCCAAAATTTTAGCTTGTATGTCTAACAGGGAGATTGGGCGGTAACCTTTTGGCTCCGCCCTATTGCCCTTTTTAAAAATCGGAACAATGACTGAGGAAGCCCAAGAACAGGAGTTTAACAACTTGTTCCGATGGTTGTAAACATTTGTCAACAATGGGGCCCAGAGATCTATGTTGTACTTAATAATGTCAATTGGGACACTATCAGGCCAAGGCGCTTTCCCTTCACACTCTCCTGTATGGCAGCCTTCACTTCCTGCAATGAAATGGACAGGAATGATGGGGCACCCCCGGGCCATAGCTGCAAAGAGATTGGACTGGCTCAGAGTAAATTTTTTCAAAGTGTGCCACCCAGTCCTCCCCATTTATGTGACAACTAACGACTGATTCACCTTGATCTAAACAGTGCAGACAAGAGACAGCCTTCCAAAATTACTTGCTGTCCTTTGTGTGGGCAGTGTAATTTAAAGGGGACCACAGCTGGGAGATAATAGGCTTTACGCTGAGAGGTTACTAAACTGCGATCACAAGGCTGTGTATTTAAAGCCCTTCAAAGGAGTCGGTTTGCCCGTGAATAGTCTTGTCAAACCATCGAAGTCACCCAGACTCTGGTCTAATGGGTTTAGAGAGAGATAATCTTATCCTCTCACAGAGAGAAACGAAGGGGGTAACAATTGCTACACCGGCATCATTCTCTTGTAGACAGTCCAGAACCATCTGCAAATTTACAGCTACTATACCATTATGGAACTTAGATGGGTCGGACAGCTTCCAGCATAACCTATGGTTGTTAGTGGATGCAGTAACATTTTTAATAGCTGACACCTCTTGGTGAATCTCCCTATATGGTGCCTTCAGGGTTAATTTGATCAGATTATGATCCCCATAGTCAGTTGGGACAATTGCACCATCCAACAGCATTTCCCTCAAATTATGAGAAATAAAAATATAGTCTATAATTGAGGGGCTATACCCTCCTCTTAAGGTGGACAGACCCTGCACCTTGCCGACCTCCTCCCTAACATTGTACAGGTCGGCAGATGCATTTAGAGCCAGCAGTTCTTTTCCCCATTCATTGGGTTGACTGGCGGTGGCTAAACCCCCCCTCCACCCCCCGGCCCCTAGTATGGCAACTCGGCATTAAAATCACCCCCTAGGCAGAGGTATAACTGCTGACCATGTTGAGATTTGACCTCCACTAGTGTGGAAGTGTATGAAAATAAGCTGGGAAATGCTTGATTGGGCACATTCACAAAGTCATTATTCTAAAAGTTAATCAAAAATAGCGTCAAAGCCGCCTTATGAACGACAGCTTGGAAATCAGAGCCCGGAGTGCTTACAGACTCTGCATGGCCCCTATCAAAAGATTACTCCAAATGGACAGTCAACTAGAGGATCTGCTGGAGTGACATGGACTAGCGAGAAGACTAAAGCAAATGAAACCATCAAAATCGAACAAGTTAGTTTCCCAGGTCCCCTGCAAGAGAACAATATCATACATTTTTAAAAACGTTTGACAATCGGGCATTAATAATTTAGTGCGAAGTCCTGCAATGTTCCAGCTTAATATTTTCTGCCCGGCGGTCTTGGCAGACAGATTTAAAGCAGTGTGGGTTGAGACAAAACAATCATGGACTGGGATGGAGGAACAACATTGGCTACGCAGTGTGTTTCATTCTGGATGCCAATGCTATCAGAATCACTATCAGTACTGGATATTGTTTCCCCCTCCATCGCTGGGGGGACCGAGTTCCAGGATCTACAAATGATAGACCTTCTCTCTGAGACAGGCAAGGAGCATTCTCCAGAGTTTATGGGGGCCAGTCAATTCACCTTGTTACAGTCCGATAGGGGAGCATTGTGTGGCATCGTGTCGGAATCCTCTGGTTGGTCGCGTGAGGTGTGTAGAGTGTGTGGATGTCAGAATGGGTGTGAGGTAGGAGGATTCCGACAAGGGACGGTTATGGAGGCAGTGTCCCTGGTGCAGCTTATATCGTTTTACTTTACAACTGAAGTTTAACACTATCTACTTACTCTCTGGACCCTCTTCTTTTCCACAATGGCGATAAGGATGGGATTCAGAAGCACCAGCGACCCCAGTAAGATTTGCCAGTGAGATGTGTCCCCAGAGTGTTGCCTTCGTCATGCAACGGTCCTCTTGTTTGCCATTCCGGTGAAGTTGGTGATGAATGCCTGAAGTGGCGTTACTGGAACATTGGTCGTCTTCTGCTGTCTGGGCGCTGTCTTGAAGAGCCTCGTTCCTTGGTTGGACTTGCTGTGGTGAACCGCGATCTGGAGGAGGGCGTATTGCGCATTGCAGCCAGTTGGATCAGTGACGTCAGCCTTGCTGGGCCGGTGGCCATCTTAGCATCCTGCTTCTGGTCCACGTCGTGCGCAGGAGGTACGGCGTTCCGTGGCCATTACGTGCGGCCATTTTGGGAGGAGAATGATGTTGTTACACGCCGCACCGTAACATGTCGGCCATTTTGGACGCTGCAACGTACGTGTCGGACATTTTGGGCTGTGTTGAAGTACAGGGGCCACACAAATACGCGGTGGATATCGGCATGCTTCTCGTGGCTGTCATGATCGGTGACAGGCACACCTGGTGAGCAATTCTTCAGCTGTGGTTGTTGGCATGCTTCTCATGGCTGTCATGGTTGGTGACAGGCACACCTGGTGAGCAGTTCTTCAGCTGTCAGTTCTGCCCTAGTGCAGGGTGGCTGCTACAGAGAGGTGTATTTTCTGAGTTATCACTGTTCTAGCCGACAACTGTATTTGTGCTTCCACGGTGATATTGTCTGTGCTTGTGCCTTCACAGTGATGAGCACACTTTCTAAGATTGAACATTATTCGGAGTTGGCCATGGTGCTGTCACTCCGGTGATGGGCACACCTTAAACTGTACTTTTCCTGGCAATTCTTGACTTTGGTATTCGTGCTCATTCCTTTTGAGGTTATTATTTAAGTCAATTTTAATACCATGGCGACTATCGAACCGCCACCATTTTTTTTAAGCTGAACTTGGTGAACCTCCTATTGCTTGTGACCTTTGGATTGACCTTTTTGAAGCGTATGTGGATGTTCTAGAAGAGGATGAGTGTTTAGAAGAAAGAAAATTGTCGCTTTTCAAGCATAGGTTAGCGGCTGTAGGGTTAAGAGAATTTAAAAATTTGCCTGCAATTGATAATGCTGGGGAGGTTGGAGTTTATCAATACGCTATCAAGCAAATGCACGAGAGGTTGGGTAGGAAGATAAATGTGGTTATGGAGAGGTTTAAATTTTATTCTAGAGCACAAAAAGAGGACAAAAGCATTGATCAATTTGTATCTGCCTTAAGAGGTTTGGCGGTAACGTGTGGATTTGATCACATGACTTATGATCAGGTCCTCCATGATCAAATTTTGAAGAAGACTAAATCTAAGAAAATCCAGAGAAGTTATGGTTGTGTGGGGAAATTTCCCTGAAAGCTGCTGTTGATGTTGCTAAGAGTGTTGAAGTGTCGGATGAGCGCATACGCAAAGTGAGGAATGAAAGTAGTGTGAGTAGCCAGGTGAGTGCGGTGGCTAAAGATTCTAGGGTGAAAAGTAAAAGTGGTGAGGTTAAGGTTGGGGAAAGTACTACAGGAGGTAGAACTAGCTAGGCACAAGGGTTATCATGTTTCAGATGTGGTTCAAGTAACCATTTAGCCAATTCTAAATGGTGCCTGGCATTAAATAAAGTGTGCAGTACATGCAAAAAGAAGGGACATTTTAGTAGGGTATATAAGAATCTTGGGAAGAAGGTCAATTAAATTCAAGAAGATGTTTTAGAAAATGATTTGAGTGTAACTGAAGTGGTTTTGAGTGTGCAAGACAAACTGGTGGATGAAGTGGACAAGGTTAAAATACTGCCCGCGTGTAGTGTGCATATTGACGGTGTTGAGGTGGATACTATGGTGGACTCTTGTGCATGGTACACCATTATGGGTAAAAATTTAATTGAGCAATTATGTCCAGGTAGACCGTTATTGGAGTCAGATGTCAATCCTGGTAGTTATTCTGTCATAAAATTCCCCTGGAGGGGTTTGTGTGGGCGGAAGTGAGTTTTGGTAGCAAGAAATGCCAAGGTAAAGTTTATGTAGCCAAGAAGGGTGCCACTTTATTGGGTTGGCCGCACATTATGGAGTTGGGATTGAAGATTGATGCTAGTTTGGAGTCTTCTGTGTATGTAGTGCGAAAGGATTGTGAGGAAGAAAGAATGGTGTATCCTAAAATGGAGTATGTTGAGCTTAAGAGAATGTATGCTGGTGTTTTTCTGACAAGGTGGGCAGGATAGCGGATTTCAAACACAAGATTATCTGGCGGGACGGTGTTTGCCCAGTAAGACAAAGATATAGGAATGTTCCAGTTAATTATCGAGATAAATTGGGGAACATTCTTCAGAATTTGTATAAGGAGGGGATAATTGAACCTGTGGAGAGTTCAGATTGGGTTTCTGGCAGATATCCTTTTGAAGTATTGAGGGGGAGGAAGCCTTCCACCTTGTTAGTTCCGTGGTGGTTGAGGAGGGGGAATGTGAGGATGCGTGTACTTGAATGTGATGAGGTTATGATGTCTAGGGTTAAGAAGTTTCAGGAGCGCACTGTATGTGCACGTGGTTGTAATTATCGCTGGCCTGACGTCAGGGTGGGTCAAATGGTGCGTGTGAGGAATCCTAGAGGTGTGATGAAAGGAGCTGCTAGTTGGTCAGGGCCTTTGAGAGTGTGGAAGGTGCTGGGTAGTGCCGTGGAGCTGGAAGACGGAAGGAGATGGAATTTGCGATGGATAAGTTTGTGTAATGTGCAGAATGGTGGGGGTACGTTTGGTAGGGAAGGTGCTAATGAGGAGGAGTGCAGTGGGTATGTTTTGGGAAATGATGGTGGTGTGGAGTTGTGTAGTAGTGAAGTTTTGGAGGAGGATGTCGCTAGGTAAGAGTGTGCCAGTGAAGATGGTGTTTTGCACCGAGGTGGGCGGTTGAGGAAAGCCCTGGCCTATTTTGCCGATTATATGCTGGGATAGTTGTTGTTCTCTTGTCCTCCTGGTTTTTGTAATTAGTTATGATGTTGAACTATCATGGGGTTAGCTTATAGGGGGAAGAATGGGTGTGAGGTAGGAGGGTTCCGACAAGGGACTGTTGAAGGACGGTTATGGAGGCAGTGTCCCTTGTGCCGCTTGTATCGTGTTACTTTATGAATAAAGTTTAACACTATCTACTTACCGTCTGGACCCTCTTCTTTCCCACACATGTCTATTTTGGCACTGCAGACTCCATCCCACCTGCTGAGTGGCAATTCGGATAATTATGAGGCCCTATGTGATCGGTTTGTAAAAATACCCTAAAGGGAGTTTGGCAATCTTAGATATTTTTGAAATTTCCAATGAGTGAACTTTCAGTAGTTTCCTCCCCATAAGTGGGTGCCTGAAGTTGAATACTACTCAGTCTCCATCTACATTTTTCCTTGATGGCACAACCCAGCCCACTCTTTGCACCATTAGGATATCACAGCTATCCGCCTGGTCAAAGTACTTATGTATGCTCCGCCAGTTGGCAAACTTGTTTCGCGGTTCCCCCCATGATTCCACCTGATTTACTTTCAACGGGGGTACCCCTACCATTATCAAGACATAGGGCATGAATCAGTTGGCAGGTTTAGATTTTTGGTCGTAGGAACTCTATCCATGACCAGGCCTCCCCTCTCTTTGTGTAACTAGAGTGCTTCGATCCTTTGAGACTCCCTGCGGGTGCTCTTGTTGGAGTCATTCATGTCATGAGCAATACCCAATGAGTCCTTAGTAGCATAGTTTCTGAGCCCCGAGACTGCAGGTGGGGGGTAAATAGATTGAAGTTGAGGGTCTAAAGTCTGTGAAATGACTCCCCCATTCAAGACTGTATCACCTAAGCGTTGTGAGGGCCTAATTTGAGTTGTAGATTCGGGTGCGTTTCCATTATGAGTGACTCCAGTGACCGTTGTAGAGCGCAATTGCGTGATGCCATCGCTCGCACTCGATAGTGCAATTAAAAGGGCCTCAATCTTCTCAAGACGCTCCCTTATAGGCGGTAATTGTGCCTCTAGAATTTTAGAACAGTTTATACACCTTCTCCATGAAGGTGTTATCCGAAAGTGAAAACATAGTGCTGGATCCCCCTTTTACCATTGTCTCAGGCCCTTTAGATTTCGCTCTTGGTGTCCTCATATTTGTCTTCTTTCGTTTTAGTGCAGGCTCAGCAGGGGAAATTATGTTATCCTGCCTCAAATCACCTATCAGGAGACCTAGATTCGCTGCACTATTATTGTCTTCATGTAACTCCAGTGGGTGAATGGAAGATGCTATGCTTTCAGTTACGCCAATAACGGCATCTTCACCAGGGCAACTAGTATCGCTAAATGAGGCACCTCCAGGAACAGCTATAGCATTTCCTGTACCCCCCCCCCCTGGCCCAAAGAGCACCTTCGTTTGATTAGGGCAATTTCATTGGACACCACTGCTACTGCTCGTTCCATCATGGTATCGATACTTGTAGGTCTATAAGGGTTTTCTTCAGGGGGCCGGGGCCCGGACAGCCCACCCCCTTGTGCTTTCCCATGATCAGTGAAAGTTCATGCAACCACGTGGGGAAAAGTCTCACCTTATTGTCCACAGGTTCAAGATGGTGATGTCAGAGAGGTGGCCCAGCCCAGCCTCGTCCGGACGAAGATGGGCCTGCCTTTGGCATGCTTGGGTCCCGCGCTGTGGGAGTTTCCAGGCACTTTTGTGGCATTAAGGACGGTTGCTCCTCCTCCTCTGGTGACAGGAACGCTGGGGGACTGAGTCCCACCCCAGGGCAACAGCACCCAAACAAGGAATCGGTGCGGGCCTCGGATGGCCTAGTGTGTGTATCCACAAAATTAGTCATTAATACAGAGAATACACATAACATATTAAAAAGCACTTTAATTCCTACAAAATATCATATCATATTTCCTTTATTTCAGTTAAATAAAACCATAAAAGGTACAGTATAAAGATTTAAACTAGTAATGTAATTAAATGTGAAAATTCATTGTGCAAAACTATTTCAAAACTATGTTGTGGAAACATTTCGGTCCAACAATACAAATCTCATCATACATTTTTAAGATCCATAATATTATAATAAAAAATGATAAAAGAGATTCAAATGAAACTTCCCAAAACTAAAATGATTTACAAAGAGGACAAGTGAACTCCTAGATGAAAGGGTACAAAGCCAATCATAAAAACAATTGAGGCAGTACATTAAGAATATATGAAAGTGCTATTTTAAAAAGCATTCAACCTAATGTACCATATTGCCGACAGGTATCTAGCAATTGAATACACAACACAGTCTCTGGTGTTGGTTTTACATATTCTAAGAGCTGTATGACGGTCCCTAAACCCAAGAAGATTACAAAGGGGAATAATCCAACATGTGCATTGCTGAGGATACAAAAAAATAGTATGTGTTCAATATTCTCTGGAACTTGACAACCCATCGGACACAGATTTGATATGTCTCCCTTTTTCATCCAGGAATGGGTAAAAGTAGTCAACGGTAATATGGCCAATCTGAATTTAACATAAAGTGCACGTGCAGCAGGGTTGATAATCATATTCAGGTATTGCTCATACTCAGGTACATATTTGAACATCAGGAAGGAATCTAGCAGGGTACCAGGAGAAACAGCAGAAAGTTTTACGCCTAATACATAATTCCAGAAGGACGTTTTCAGCTTCTCCCGAGCACCTTTGGGTAATGAAAGGGCTGCAGCCAGAAACCTTCCAGACCTGACATGAATAACCAGTTTTTAAAATGGGCAAGTCAGGGGATCTTCCCAGCATGGTGGTCATTTAGTATGATTCTAATACAATCCCTATAAGGACTTAGATTCTCATTGGTCCAGAGCCTTAGCCAATATTGGATAGGTCCCAACATAGCAATGTCAGAAATCGATCTTTGGTTTAGGATGAATCTAATTGGCAGAGTTGGCGCACTGGTGGGGAGTCTCAAGAGGGTCTTAAAAGGCATTTTCAACTTTTTCAAGGGAGTTAAGATCACAGTTCCTCCATAAATCTGCCCCATACATAGCCCCACCACAGGCTTGAATCTTATAAATCTCCAAAGGAGAGGAGATAGCGAAAGCGGGTGATCTATTGACAAATCTTAAGATAGACCTGGTTATTTGCTTTAGAGTCATGACACTTTTCTGTACCTGTGCTACCCATCTATGGGAGTCTTCCAGTCTTGCGCCCAAATAGTAAAATTCATGTGCCCTATCCAGTGTCTCCCAACCGAAGAATACCTTACTCTTGAGTATTTTCCTCCTGTTACCAAAGGCCATGTACTTGGTTTTGTTATTGTTAATTTCCAAGCCTTGGTCTATACAAAAAGCATTAAATTTATCCAAGAGAATAGATAGAGCACTTAGGAGCCTTTGATAGTAACAAAGTGTCATCTGCAAAATGGAGACACAGGGGCATATGTATGAGGAAGTGGCGGAGTAAGGCGTTAGCCCTCATGGCTTAACGCCTCACTCCGCCACTTCAGAAACGCATGGCTGCACCATATTTACAAGGATATGCCTCCTCCTGCCCTGGCGCTACACTTAGCAGTGTAGCGCCAATGCAAGCTCCCTGCAAGGGTGTCTGCGTGCAGGGTAAAGATTGTTTATGTACAGGAAGGTACCCCTTCCTGTACATAAACAATCTTTAAATGCCATTTTGTCAATTCTATGTGTGCTGCATGAAGGTCACAAAATGGCATTTTTTTTTAGATTGTTTATGTACAGGAAGATGACCTTCCTGTACATAAACAATCTAAGGCATTTTGCTTTTTCCATGTGTGCTGCACAAAGCAGCACACATGAAAAAGCAAAAACGAGGAGAAATAATGCATTTCTCCTCGTTTTGACACCTGAAGACCAGGTTTTACCTGGTCTTAATTTTGGCGCTGCCTCCTATGTACGCTGCCCTTGTACATAGGGGGCAGCGTCAAAATCAATGGGTGTTGCAGAGGAACGCCCACCGCAACACCCACTGCCCACCCCTTTCACGCTAAGCATAGCGTGAAAGAGAGCCTTATTTACAAGGCAGCGTTAAGCCACGTTAAGTGGCTTAACGCTACCTTGTAAATAAGGCTAAGCCCCTATCGCCATCACATAGTCATTATAAGTGACGTTGTAGTGGCGATAGGGGCTTGTACATATGCCCTACAATATTTTATAATCCTTCACCTTCGGGAGTTATTTTCGCAGTTTAAGAGATAGGGGATGCAGTCATTTATGTACAAGAGAAAAAGTGTGAGTGCCAAAATACACCCTCGTCTAACACCTCTCCTGATTGGAATGTCTTCCATCAATTCCCCTACATGGCCCCACCTAACCCTCACAACATTTTCGTGTATAATGCCTGTATCAGGACCAGTAGTCTGCGCAGGATCCCGATCTTGTGCAGAGCCACGCAAAGTTTTGCCCTAGGGACAGAATTGAATGCAGCTCGCAGATTCACAAAGGCAACATACAGCAACCTCCTATCAAGGTCTACTACCTTCCGCTTAACAGACTGAAACTGGACAATCTGGTCTATGATGCTAATGTTGGATCTAAATCCCGCCTGTAAGTGAGATAACACTTTGGCTTGGGAAATCTAGTCCTATAGCCTAGATATGATTTGCATGCTGTAGACTTTCTGGATATTGTCAACCAGACTTATTGGTCTATAATTTCCTGGTGTGGATTTATCACCCTTTTTTATAAATAGGCATTATTTCTGCTCCTTTCCAAGATCTTGGGGTCGTTGCTCCAGCCATCAATGCATTTGACAAGGAATTTATGTAGGGTCCCCGGATTTGGGGTTCATTCTGGAATAAATCTGCTGGGATTCTATCCAAACCAGGGACTTTGCCGGATTTCTGGGCCTGGGTTGCATCTATAGTTTCATTTAGAGTGAATGACTTGACCTCCTCTCCAGGAGAATCAATAGGAAGGGATGGCAGGGTCTCTAATATCCCATCTCCAATCTTGCCTCCTCATAGATTGTCGAGAAGTGGTTCACCCAAGCTCCTACAACATATCATATACCTACGCAACAACAAATAGCCTCCAAAAAACAATAAAGCATGCAAAAAACATCCTAAAATACCACACACATTATATACACACATCTCCTACCAAACCACCTTAGCAATACCTTAAAAATAAGCAGAAATTAATTTACTAAACCAACGAAGAGCAGCACCCAACCGCGACTTCTCTCCTTCACCAACGACCCAAAAACAACAGCAATAGATTACTAAATTTAGTTACCAGTGGGAAAAAAATGGCCGCCTAATAAAAATAAAAAAAGACTATCCCCCCCCACAGGAATCAATGGGAGAAGTATGAAAAATATATTAGAAATATTTATTAAAATGTTTAAAAACGTTACAAAAAAATAAAACATGTAAAACAACATTCCAAAATTATTTTAAAAAATTGTAAAATATATAATAAATAATATAACATATATAACATTATTTAATATATATTAAAAATATTTGTTATTAAATAGTATAACAATGTATATAAATATGTTTTTAAAAAATGTTTAAAAAATTGTACAATAGTTGAACAGTTCAAAAAATTGAAATGTATATTTCTGGAGAAAAATAATTCTGTATGTCTGTAACAAGTATTAAACAATGTGTTATACATTAAATAATATTATAACATACATACTATTATTTAATGTATATCAAAAACTATTATAAGGCCTATTACGATGTCAGTGGGACGAGCGTCCGACCGACACAGTAGCGGGATGGAATCCGCCCAACTATTAGTCAGTGTTTCCACCCGCCGAATAAGGAGGCAACTGGCATCCATTTTATCATTGCAGCTTGTGCGGCGGCCGTAAAAGGGCCCCAGCACAAGCTGCAATAGAAAAATGGTTTGTTTTTCAAGCATCCATGCACCTTGTGTTAGGCACCATGCGGTGCCTGCCACATGGTGCATGGATGCGTGGGGGGGCCCATAGCGGAGGCCCAGGGAGGACGGGAGCCCTGCGACGGGCCTCCTAAGTCACTTTCCACCTGCCTTTTCATGGTGGGCGTACCGCCATGAAAGAGCAGGCGGAAAGCGAAATTGTAATCTGGACGGCGGAGTTGAGACCATTTGAGGATTACATGTCCGACCGCTACCCCGATGGGCTCTGTGAGCCAGTCGGAAACAGAGCAGAATTCCCCCACGGGTTTCCCTCCGACTGCCAGTATCGTAATACGGCGGTTGGATGGAAACCTCTGATGTTGGGCAAAAAGCTTCCGACGAGGTGTCGGATGGCTTTCCGCCTGACATCATAATGAGGCCCTATGTTACTTACTAATATATAAATGTATGTCAAATATGTTTTTCAAAAAGAATCAAAAAATTGCAATGTTCAAAACATTTTGGGCCTTATTACGACTTTGGCGGTGCTCCTACGCTACCGCCACCGCTCCATCCTCGAGAAGACCGCCAAGGCTGTGGTGCACCCGCCGGCCGGATTTAGAGTTAAATTCAGGTCTGGCGGGCAGTGCTGTGGCGGTCTCACGGTGGTAAGCTGTTAGGCTCATAGGAAAGCCTAACATGCAGCCCGCCGCCATGACAGTGCCGACAGCACGTTCCTGCACGGTGTGGTATGCATGCCACACAGTGCAGGAATGGGGGGTGCAATTACAGGGGGGACAAAACATATGCCCCCTCGCATGCACCCCCAGGCCCAGATCTGGCAGGGGGCCCTGTCTGGGCCCTCTTAGTTGCCTCTCCGCCACCCTTTTCATGGCAGGCTCACTGCCATGAAAAGAGCAGTGAAAAGGCAACTCGTAACATGCTCGGTGGTGCTGGCAGCAGCATTGCCAGCATATTCATGGTTGCAGACTGCCAGCCCAGCAGGATCCTTGATCCCGGTACAGCCCGTAGTCTCATGGCGATCTGACCACCACACTCAGAATACTGCTGGCGGCCCCGCAGTGTGACGGTGGTCGGACTGACAACTACAAGTACGGTGGTCCTGAGGACCGCCATACTCGTAATAAGGCCCTTTGTCTGTATTTGTTTAACAGCTATAACAAAATAAGTTATATATTATTTAAAAACTGACAATGTATTTTTCTAATAAACAGATATCAAAAATATAAAAACTTGCAATAACTATTTTTTCTTCAAAATAAAAATACTGAAAAATTATATGTGAATTATTTTCTTCTAATGATGCTTAATGTAAAAATAGAATAACATTGCAAACACTATACTTTCATACCATACCAATGCAAAAAATACTACTACTAAAATTTACTAAACACTACACACATTGCACATACTACAAACAAAGTAAGCACATATGCATACCACCAAAAACGTTTTTTTTCTTCTCATGCTACAACACAACTTACATCAAACAAGGTTTTATATGTTAAAAGTGTTTAAAATACTATTTCCAGCCCACAATAAAATAATTCAGGGAACATGGTGGCAATATTTATTATTCGCACTTCAATATCACTTAACTCAGGGAAGGTGTTGGACAGTCAAAGGAGCAACATTTACTATTCTCACTGCAATATAACTTAACTCAGGGAATGGTCTTCACACTAAAGGGGCAACGTTTACCATTCCCGATCCAATATCACTTAACTCAAGGAAGGTGCTGGACACCAAAGAAGCAACATCAGTCATTCCCACTGCAAGAAAACGTATCTCAGGGTAGGTTTTGGATAGTAAAAGAAACAACATTTATTATTCCCACTGCAATATAACTTAACTCAGGGAAGAGGCTGGACACTAAAGAGGCAATATTTACTATTACCACTCCACTTTCACTTAACTCAGAGAAGGTGCTGGACACTAAATCAGCAACATTAGCCATTCCTACTGCAATAAAACTTATGTCAGTGAAGCTTTTCCACACTTAAACAGACAACATTTACTTTTCCCACACCAATCTAACTTAACTCATGGAAGGGGCTGGACACTAAAGGGACAATATTTACTATTCCCACTCCAATATCACTTAACTCAGAGCAGATGCTGGACAGTAAAGAGGCAACATTAACAATTCCCACCACAACAAACTTTTTATACAGTAAAATGTAAAATGGGCAACATTTATTATTCCCACTCCAAAAGAACTTAACTCAGGGAAGGTGCTGGATACTAAAGGGGCAACATTTACTCTTCCCACTCCAATCTCACTTACCTCAGGGAAAGTGCCTGACAGTAAAAAGACAACATTAACCATTACATTACAATAAAACTTAAGTTAAGGAAAGGGCTGGACACTAAAGAGGCAACATTTACTATTCCCATCCCAATAGGAGTATAAGAACTTTATTGTTGGTTAATTAAAACCCTTACAATATAAAAACACATACAGCATATTCTTAAAAAAAAGCACTGTATAAAATTGCAAAAAGGTACAAAATTAACATTTTACTTAAAACTCTGCAGAGCATCTTGGCAGTTAGTGATCGACTCGGGTATCAGGTTGGGGTCAACAGATTGATGGTGGTTGGAAAGCAATTACTTGACCCAGGGATGGAGTGCCGCGCTGCCATAATGAGGAGTGGTTGGGAGCGCCAATGACTTACAGCAGTTTTAGCGCCTTGGTGACAAGTTTTGTTAACCCGATATTCAGCTTCGTATTGTCCGGGTTTTACGGCTTGGCGGCATGATCGAATTCCGAGCCTAATCCATTTATCTCACAGTAGAAGTCGTCTGACAGTGAGCGTTGCGGGACATAGGCAAACTATGTGTTCCATTCCTTCAGTATGGTAGCCGCACAGCCTACATTGGGTGTGATGATCTGGTCGGCGCCATTCTTGGAGGTTCTTTAAAAAACGCCATTCACCCATCCTTAGAGCCAGGAGCTTTCTTTTCCAATAAAGTGCGAACGTGCTAGATAAATAAAAGGGTACAACTCCTGGTTTAGAATTTGTAATCAATGATCAGGCGTGTTTCCTTTTTGACAATATTGCCCTATCCGAATGAAAGGACCACAACCTGACGCTCTTCTTAATGACTGCTTTCAATGCCGACTGGGAGGGATTTGTTCCCCAAAATTCCTTGACACCGAGTAGTTGTAAACTATGATTCAGGTGAAGCCGATATTTGTGACTGGCGTGACTTTTCTGGATTTCTTGCCAGAGTATGGCCTCCAAGGAACTCTCCCGGGCATTGCGCAATCTGTTGCAAAACTTTATAAATGCGCCGGCCTCTACACTGTGATGGTCAAATAGACCTAGTTCAAGGCGAACTTGTGCTGGTGATGCTGACTTTGGCAGATGAAATGCACGTTTAAAAATTTTGATTATTAGTTTATTTAAAAGAGTATTTGTGGTACCCTTCGTGATCTCATGGCCATACGTCAATGTGTTAGTTATCTTCGCCTTCATCACTTTCAACATTGGAATTAAACTGGGACCAAGCAGTTTTTTAGACAATTTCGTGGCGGCGACTTCTAGGGCCAAGGCTTTAGTCCTCAGTGCTTCTTTCTGTTTGACAAATGAGCTTCTGGTGTCAAGAAATATTCCCAGGTATTTGTAGTGTGGTGTTGAATCAATTTTTACTTTGTTAAAGTGCCACCCTCCACGCGTCTTCTTTATCTTCCCAAATGAAATTGTTTTTGTTTTTGATAAGTTCAACTCTAAGAAGTTGCTTATAGTATAGGGGAGCAGTTCATCAAGTAGCCTCTGTAGGCCCACTTTCGTATGGCTAAGCAGCACCAGATCGTCAGCGTATAGGAGGTTGCTGATACGTACTCCGTCTAATTGAGGTGGGTGGCAGTTAACACTGTCAAGAATTTGCGAGAGATCCGATATAAACAGGTTAAAAAGGAGTGGAGCCAGCACGCAGCCTTGTTTTACTCCGCTACTCATCTCGATCTTCCTAGAGACATGGGAGCCTTCACCCAGCTTGATTCTAATCCATGTATCAAAATGGAGTTGAACTATTGGAGTAGCAGAGGCCGGGGTACGCCCCAGGACTTTAATTTTTGCCACAGTAAGCCCCGGGGTACTCGGTCGAAAGCCGCTTTAAAATCTACGAAACAGCAGTGCAGTTGGGTTTGTTGGACTGATGCTTTCTCTATCAAAACAGACAGGGTTAGTAGGTTGGTTGTTGTGCCAGAGTTGGCCACGAAACCCGTCTGATTGAAGGGGAGGCGCTTTGTTTCGTTGGCCCAAGCCAGCAGCTCTTCTAACAAGATGCTGGCATAGTATTTAGCCTCGACATCTAAGAGTGCTATCATTCGAAAGTTACTGGGGTTGTTTCTCTTCCCGCTCTTGTATATGGGATGAATGATAGCACCTCTCCAGGACTCAGGAACAGTGTTGTTTAGCCTGCAATAAGAAAACAGGGGGTCAGATGGACTGTCCAGAATTCAGCTTCCAATTTAAACAAGGCCTGGGGAGACCGTTTGGCCCAGGTGCACCATCAGCTCTGGCTTTCTTTATTAAACGTAGAATCTTATGGTTTAGTTCTTCCGGTGTCGCTGTTGACTCAAAGGGTAAATCGATGTTGTCCCCACAAGCCACATTTACTGGTTCTTCAAGAGGACTAATGACTGAGAGACTAGGGCCCGGCCATGTTGTCTTCGTAGCCTCCGTGGAGGGTACCTTTACGTTGGCTATACTAGGTAATTTGGGGCTGGCGACTTTGTTGATGTTGCTCTTAAAATGAGATGATAAAAAGGAGGACCATTCGTCAGCACTGATGTTTGCACTGCCATAGCTGCTTCCACCTCGCTGGCCCCTGTTTACAAGAGACCAGAATTGCTTTGAGTTTGGTTTCTTACTTTCGCAGAGGAGCGTCAGCCAGAATTGATCCGAGGCCACTTGTTTTTCTCTGCGTACTGCGAGCTTGAAGGCAGCTTGAGCTTGCTTGTAATTGTTAAAGTTGATTTTATTACCTGGGCTCTTCCTGGATTCCCGGAGGGCACGGTTTCTACGTAGCTTTAATTTTTTTAATGCTGGGGAAATGTGTGGTCGAGATATGTGCTGCTCAATGCTCCTCTTAAATGGAACTGCTTCTAGTAGTTGGTTGGTAAAACTAGCCCAGCTGCTAGTAGGAGAGGAATCAGTATCTGATAGTTGGCTTAACAATGTTCTGCATTTTTCCATCACGAGGGGTGCCGCATCAACTGACCATTTCATTCGTTTTAAATTCACCGTATAGCAACCTACGTGGGTGTAGGCAAGCTCCTGATGACGCGGGGTGTTGGCAAGAATTGTTTTAACTTGAGGCCGATGATCACTCTCACCTTGTGGTGCAATATGATAACTCTCAATCAAAGGGAGAATTTCCGTGCTCCCTAGGGAAAAGTCCAGAAAGGAGAAGGTTCGGCCGTCGGATCGTGTCCAAGCTGGAGGAGTATCTGTGTGGAAACGACCATTCAATACGGTATCACCTACGCTGCCTAGCTGAATGACTGCATACTCGCCCAATTTTGATGGTCTGTTTCCTACGGGAACTGACTGTGTTGCAAGGTGTGATGGAACCATTGAGGGGGCGATCTCTGGTTCCTCAAAGGAGTTGCAGTAAAGGTTGGTATTAAAATCTCCTGTAATTATACTTGGTATACTACCATGCTCACTGAGCAGGTTGCAAGCGGTGATGGCCAGACAATCCAGTTTAGATTTTTTCTCAGTGGTGCGTGGGGATATGTAAACATTCAGGAGAAGCAACTGGGTATCGGTCTGTTGACTGCCCAGAAGGATTCCAGAGAGCCAGTCTTCCTCAAATTTTAGCTGCTTAGTGGGCTGGGATAGTTTGGTTGACACATAGATCGCCAGGCCGCCACTCGGCCTGCCAAACTTGGACTGTCTTGTTGCAAAAGACGTGAATTCAAGGTAACCTTCAATGGGAATACTGTCTACTGCCCAGGTTTCCTGCAGTAGAATAATGTCATATTCCTTTAAAAAACCAAGGGTGGCTGCTGATTGGATTTTATGACCAAGGCCATTGATGTTCCAGGAACATATTAATAGACCGGGGTGGGGGGTGTTTTAATCTTTCCGGCTTCTCACTAGGGCCCCTGGGAGCCATGACCAGTCGGCCTTTTCGGAGTTTTGCTGAGGGAAGGTGCTGGACAGTAAATAAGCAACATTAGCAATTCCCGTGTCAATAAAAGTTATGTCAGGGAAGATTTTGGCTACTAAAAAGGGCAACATTTGCTATTTCCCCTCCAATATAACTTAACTCAGGGAAGGTGTTGGACAGTAAAGGGAGCAACATTTACTAGTCTCACTGCAATATAACTTAACTCAGGGAATGATCTTGATACTAAAGGGGCAAAGTTTACTATTCCCACTCCAATTTCACTTGCCAAAGGGAAAATGACGGACAGTAAAAAAACAACATTATCCATTCCCACTACTATAAAACCTATGTCAGGGAAGGTTTTGGACAGTTAAAGGGGCAACATTTACTATCCCCACTCCAATTTAACTTAACTAAGTGAAGGAGCTGGACAGTAAAAGGGAAACATTTACTATTCCTAATCTTCTTATTTAGAAGGCTCGTAGTCTTGGGTCGCAGGAGTCCCTACGAAGCCTCCATCAGCGTAAAGACCGCCTTCGATCTAGTCCCCAGTAGTAAACCAAGGAGATTTTCTCACTCATTATATGTCTCCATGGGACTAACTTTACTAGGGTGCGCTGGCGCTCCCATGGCCAGCTTTCAGACCCAATAGTAGTCAATAGTGGGTACGCCAGGGCTGCATCCTAGCTCCCACACTCTTCTTCCTCTTTGTGAATGGTGTAGGACAGTACCTTGCAGAGGTTCCAGTGGATGCCCCAGCCATAGGGTGAGAAAAAGTGGTAACTCTATTATTCGATGACGATACTCTTTTGGTATCAAAAACACCAAGTGGGCTTCAACTCCTCATGAATCATTTTAACTCCTTTTGCGACTCACAGGGTTTGGAGATTAACACCCTAAAGATGAAGCTCCTTCTCTTTAACCCCCATAAGTCATTTAACAATAGGAGGGGCCCCCCTAGAGAGGGTGAATACTTTTGACTACTTGGGAATTACCAACTCCGAAGATATGTCATGAAAACCCCACATAGAAAAGCAGACGCTCAAGCACAAACAAATCGTTGGGGCCTTGATTAAGGAGCATAGTACCTCTTTTTCTAAACCAGTGGCAGCCCCAATTCAGATTTATGAGGCTAAAGCTGTGGGCACGGCGCTATATGGAGCAGAATTATGGGGATTTGAAAGGATGAATGCTCTACTGAACTCGGAGAACACGTTTCTCAGGTCTCTTGTTTCTCTACCGCAGAGCATGCCACTCCATCCATTAAGACTTGACTTGAATAGACCATCCATTGTGGAAAAGGCCAAGTTACGACTCCTACTATTCTGGCTGCGTAGTAGGCCCACCCCGGAGTTGGCCTCGTATGCTGCCGCTCTTGATGAGTTGGTCGCTCTCGACCTTTCCAGCAAGATTGCCTGGATTCGCAATGTGAAAACCTATCTAAGAGTGTTAGGTCTAGAGGCCCATGGGACAATAAGGACCATTTACCGCCCCTTAGCAAAGATACCCTTAAGAAGTACTATTGGGAATGGGTAGCCCAGGGCTCAGTCACCAGCTCCTCGTGGGGACACCTAACCTTGGATTTTATGAAGTTTAAAATCAATGGGTTTTATGAGCAATATTTTGAAATCATCACCATTCCCCTCGACAGGAAACTCTATATGCAATTCCGCTTTGGATCACTTCCTCTAAACTTATATACTAGCACCTGGAGGCAGACATCCACTTCCTCGCAGCATTGCCCCAGGTGCACATCTGCTATAGAGTCCATTGCCCACGTGTTTTTCGTTTGTCCCAGGTACTTTTGCCCAAGACGTAAATGGCTGAAACCAATCTGTAAACAGCTGGGTACACACCATCATGTCGAGGCGCTTCGCATCTTAAGATCAGATTCTAGCCCGACAATTGTTTGTGCTGTTGCCAAGTTTCTGGGCCACATGTGGACATTAAGAAGGCTTCTGTCGAAAGTGTGAAACCTCTGCAGAGATTATGAACTTTTTATCCACCGTTCCATAACGTTTTAAACTATCCTCGTGTTATTGGTTTGGGTCTACTGGACAGCCTTTTATTGGCTCGGAGCGTGCAAAAAGCATAGAAACCTGCCAGCATACCGGGCCTTGTCGACCGGGTGGTTTAGGCAAAGGCTTTTGTTGTCATGGTTCCTACTCCATACCCGTGTTCACCTAAACCAGACTGGACTATTTGTTTGTGTTCCTATGGATACTTTTAGCTCTGTTTTTTAACCTTCTGTGTTTTTTTTAACTTCCAATTGGCTACCAACGTTTTAATGCTCATTGCACTCAACCTCATGTTGTGTACCACTCCTTTTGGTTCCCAATGTAAAGGTCTGATTTTAATATTCTCTGTATACTGTATTTTGCACTTGCACTTTTATGGTCTCCGACCGAAATAAAGTTGAATGATTACTATTCCCAATCTAATATCGCTTAACTCAGAGAAGGTGCAGGATAGTAAAATAGCCACCATTCACTATTCCCACTCCACTGTAACTTAACTCAGGGAAGGGTCTAGACACTAATGGGGTAACATTTAGTATTCACACCATCATTTAACTTACATTTCTGAATATATATTACCATTTCTTATTTGTCATAAATATTATTACAATTTTAAATTGAATTTTTCAAAATCTTATCAATAGTAAAATAATGTTTACAAAAATATTAATATATTTTTTCAAATATTCCAATAGTTTTCCTTTTTGTAATGTTTTAAAGATGTTTAACAAAATAACGAATTTTTAAAAAACATAAATTTTTGTTATACATTTTTTATGTTTTCGAAAATACATATACCTTTCCTTTAAAAAACAAAAAACAAATCTTAAGTATTTGCTTAAGATTACTTTCAAAATTTTAAATTATAAAAACACTCCCTAATTCAATATAAATTGTACAACTAACTTTAAAAATGTTTTTCAAATTTAATTTATTAAATGTATTATAAATACATCCAAAAATAAACACTAATAGATGTTTAAAAAAAAATAATAGCCACCCTTATCCTCCAGAAACTCTACATCCCACTCCTAAAAATGTTACAGATTTTCTTAAATTAATTTTTATTTTTAACTTTAATAAAAAAATAATAATTACAATTTAAAAATACACCCCACTGTTTCCCCCTATATACCCAACATCCCACTCCTAAAATTTCCACAATTTACGTTTTTTTTTAAATTAACCTAAAAAATACACAATATAATTTTTTTGTAAATACAATCTACTCTTTTTCCCCCTATAAACCCAACATCCTGTGCCTTAAAAATATATAATTTAACTAAATATAGAAAAATTAAATTAAAATAAGCTAATAAGAAATAACTAAAACATTTACAAATATTTACTTTAAATAAAAATGTATATATAAAAAAATTACATTATATTACACACTATTTTTTCACAAAAATACGATATTATATACAACAATATTAATTACATCGACATTAACTAGATCAATATTAAATACGACACCTAAAAGCGATATTTACGACAACGATATTACATACAATGATATTTATGTGTCATGATATTCTTGACACAATATTCATGTTACACAATATTTTTTTTCTCGAATATTTTATCTGAATGCCCAGAAAACATACAGGGGTCGATTCCGATTCGGGCCGGAAAAAGCACCGACCGACTCGGATCCGGAAAAAATACCGACCGACATGTACCCGTGGCGCACGACACGCCAAGTACGATGCAAGGCGCGAAAAATCCGACCGACACGTACCGAAACAAAGTCGACCGACCGAGCCGCACGGAAAGCAGCAATCCGGCCGGAAAAACACGCGAATCCAACCGACCGACACGCACCCGGAACAAATCCGACCGAAACGTACACGCGAACTCCAAACCGCAAAGTACGATGCAAGGCGCGAAACCACGAGCGAGTCGGACGGAGGACAAGCCGCACGACCGACACGCATACAAAACCGAGCCGAAGCAACACAATACACCGCGACCGACGCGTACGCAGCATAGAAAACTGCACAAACACAGCGTGAACGAAACGGAGAACACCGTACGAGACCAATGCAGGGTCCGACTCGGTCACAAGAACGTTTCCAACATACACAAACAGCACAAAGGAAAAATCACCCAAAAAAAGGCCAAACAAGCAATTACCAAGCCAATAAATACTGGGGGGTGGGGACAGAGAACAAAGACACACCCACAACTCCACCTATATAAAGGACACAAATCACTACCATGAGCCTTTGCAAATGCCATTCCACTGCCAGCACCCAAGAGAAAGCAACCACACACCCACAGCTCATCCCTCACACAAGCCACACACCATCAGCACACCAACAAATACCTACCTCACATACACCCAGCAAAACACACACTCACACACCCTCACCTGCACACCAACACACACATCACCCACCATCACCACCCATCACCATGCCCCCCAAGAAGAATTCCAAGTTCCTAGATAGTGAATTGGAAGTCATGGTAGACGAGATCCTCAGGGTGGAGCCACAGCTGTTTGGCACACTGGTCCAACAGACCCCCATGTCGCAGAAAACCAAGATGTGGGAGAGGATCATCAACAGGGTGAACGCCCAATCACCATGTCGGCGCACAAAGACGGACATCCAGAACAGGTGGTATGACGTGCGCAGGAGGGTACGGGACATGCTGAAGAAAGACTACATCAACAGCCAATACACCAGCAGTGGCCCTCCTGCCAAGCCAATATACCTCAGGCCCTGGGAGGAGAAGGTGCGGGCCATCCTTCCGCAAGTGAGCGTATATGGACTAGAGGACATCCCAGAGCCTGGTGAGTACACAACAAATGTACACAATATACTGCCACAAAACACACACACATCACTGTCAAGGGGAGAGTCAAACCATGCACTCATAGCAATTACACAGCAACCAGAACAGAATCATCCCAAAATGTGTATGTCAGTCAGATAAACACAACACATGCCATCAAAAAAGTCACATCCAACTGTGCCATCACATGTACAAACAACTACAACTACAGCTAGGCAGTGGCACAAATAGAACTAACAAACACATCCAGACATGTAGCCACCACAACAACACCAACACACAGTGAAGAACACTCAAAGGAAGGAATTCTGTGTATGCTGGCCAAGTCAGTGTAGCCAATAGCATCATGGGAGTCGCAGTCACACATATTGCCCCCCACAACTGTCCCATCAACACCACCATGAACCATGCGCACATCACAGGGAGTGGAGAAGGACTCACAAGATGGCTGACACTGGCTACTGCTGTGGGGAGCACAAGGCCCTGCTGGCAACTGTGCACCAACAAACAGCAGGACACCACTGACTGACATCCTGAGAGACAACACCCACTGCCTGCAATGCAAGCACGTTCCATGGTGGGATATCTGGCTAGCTGGGTGGGAAGGAGGATTTGCAGCACTGACCATAGTCACAAGCACCTCCCTCACACACACCCCAACACAAACTCCACAGAACCCACCTGGTAGAATGCAATGCCCCCCATCCTAACACAAGATCCCACAAAGAACCACCACCCTGGGTTATGTTGTGTGAAGCACAGGGACACTCTTGGAACTTTTAGCCAAACAACTGCCAGGACAACACTCCCAGCCATCCTGTCAGCACAGCCAGCCCACCCCACAGGGAAGCAGAGTCAAAAGGAAGGAAGCATGGGCATGCTGGGAAGGGGTGGAGGCAATAGCATGATGGGAGTCGTAGTCACTGATATTGGTCACCCCCACAACTGTCCCATCAACACCACCCTGAACCATGCTCACATCACAGGGAGTGGAGGACTCACAAGATGGCTGACACTGGCTACTGCTGTGGGGAGCACAAGGCCTTGCTGGCAACTGTGCACCAACAAACAGCAGGACACCACTGACTGACATCCTGAGAGACAACTTACACTCCCTGCAATGCAAGCACGTTCCATGGTGGGATATCTGGCTAGCTGGGTGGGAAGGGGGACTTGCAGCACTGACCATAGTCACAAGCACCTCCCCTCACACACACCCCAACACAAACTCCACAGAACCCACCTGGTAGAATGCAATGCCCCCATCCTAACACAAGATCCCACAAAGAACCACCACCCTGGGTTATGTTGTGTGAAGCACAGGGACACTCTTGGGACTTTTAGCCAAACAACTGCCAGGACAACACTCCCAGCCATCCTGTCAGCACAGCCAGCCCACCCCACAGGGAAGCAGAGTCAAAAGGAAGGAAGCATGGGCATGCTGGGAAGGGGGTGGAGGCAATAGCATGATGGGAGTCGTAGTCACTGATATTGGTCACCCCCACAACTGTCCCATCAACACCACCCTGAACCATGCTCACATCACAGGAAGTGGAGGACTCACAAGATGGCTGACACTGGCTACTGCTGTGGGGAGCACAAGGCCCTGCTGGCAACTGTGCACCAACAAACAGCAGGACACCACTGACTGACATCCTGAGAGACAACTTACACTCCCTGCAATGCAAGCACGTTCCATGGTGGGATATCTGGCTAGCTGGGTGGGAAGGGGACTTGCAGCACTGACCATAGTCACAAGCACCTCCCCTCACACACCCCCCAACACAAACTCCACAGAACCCACCTGGTAGAATGCAATGCCCCCCATCCTAACACAAGATCCCACAAAGCACCACCACCCTGGGTTATGTTGTGTGAAGCACAGGGACACTCTTGGGACTCTTAGCCAAACAACTGCCAGGACAAGACTCCCAGCCATCCTGTCAGCACAGCCAGCCCACCCCACAGGGAAGCAGAGTCAAAAGGAAGGAAGCATGGGCATGCTGGGAAGGGGGTGGAGGCAATAGCATGATGGGAGTCGTAGTCACTGATATTGGTCACCCCCACAACTGTCCCATCAACACCACCCTGAACCATGCTCACATCACAGGGAGTGGAGAAGGACTCACAAGATGGCTGACACTGGCTACTGCTGTGGGGAGCACAAGGCCCTGCTGCCAACTATGCACCAACAAACAGCAGGACACCACTGACTGACATCCTGAGAGACAACTTACACTCCCTGCAACGCAAGCACGTTCCATGGTGGGATAACTGACTGGCTGGGTGGGTGGGAAGGAGGTCCGGCTGCCAACCAAACACAACCAATGCAGACCATGTTCACACCCCAGAAAATACATAGAAATGCCCAAATGATGCAGGACAATGTGCCACACCAATATCAACCCCTGACTGTGACGACTCAGGACAATGCAATGTACAGGCCCGCACCCAGAGGCACAGTCACAACTGTCATGTGTGTCAACCATTGATGCCTGCAGAAACATGACATACATTGTTTGTGTCTCCCAAAAACAGGTGATGATGGGGACACAGCAGCAGACGCTGAGGAGTCCCAGTCCCAGGCTCAAGAGGATGCCGAGCTCACTGGCGTCGTACAGCCTCTGTCCTCCTCGGACGATGAAGAACAACCTGCCACATCAGGTGCAAGTCAACATGCAGCACCAGCAGGACCACCAGCTGCAGCACCAGCAGGACCACCAGCTGCACCCCTGCACCCACCCCTACAACGACTGTCACCACGAATACCATCCCTGCCGACATGGACAGAATAAGGAGCAACACCAGCACAGTGACCCTGGACCAACCTGGGGCCATGGACACCACCACCACCACCAACCCCCAAGGTGGACCAGGGTTATCTGTGCGTGCCACTGCACACACTGCACATGTCAGCAGGGGTGGTGGGAGGGGTGGGAGACAGAGGTCGCTGCTTGCAGATGTTGCTGGTGTGCATGATGACCCACAACTGGTACGCATAGCTGATGCGTACCAGTCCAGCACCGGAGAGCTCAGCCAGGTAGTGGGGCTCCTCAGAGACATTAAACAGCAGCAGGCTGCCCATCATGCCCGCTTGGACTCCCACATGTCCCACGTGGAGTCACACATGTCCCGTGTGGACTCACACATGTCCCGCGTGGAGTCCAAGTGGGATGCACTGCATGAGATGACGGCGGTGCACAGGGACATTTTACAATGCCTCCGCCAGATGAACAGCAACCAGTCCACACCTCCCTGTGTGCCAACAACATCTGGTGCCGAACAAACTGCAACTGCCACAGGGAGGGAGGAGGACTCTGGCGGAGAGTCCCCTGCACCGCAGCAGCCTGCACTTGAGGGCCCCCCCAAGAAGAGGGGTCGTCCGAGGAGGGAAAAGTGAGAGGCCGATGGCCAAGCGCAACTCCCAGGAAGCCTGAACCTGTTCTGGATGTTCGCCTTTGTGCACAGACTGTTCACCCTGTTGACGGCAACACTACTCCCACACATTGCATGGGGAGTACAAGTTGGACCAATGTGTCAGACAACTGTGGCCCCGATACTGGGGATCCTGTCTACCCGGACTTTCAATTCACCTAGGAACTTGGGATTGCAAGATTCATGTACAGCACAACCCATCCTATGCACTATTAACACAAATGTATCACAATAAACACACTAATACACCATACTTGCCTCTGTCGTGATTCCAACGTGGGTGCTGTTATGGGGATGATGAACTGCAAAATTACACTGTGTATGCGAACTGCAACAGCAAGGACAACACAGGCATGTGAGTACAGGAAACGTGACACACATGAGGGAGACACACCACCAGGGCTACACGACACATACACACCTAGGCCATCTGACTCATTGCCTACACTGATGTTGCCAGGGAAGACGGTGCAATGCACAGACACCACACCCATTCCCAGTTGTAGTCAAGTAGCCCACAGGTGCAGTAAGCAAATGGCAGTCAAATATGTGACCACAGACAACGCACATCACAAAGTGAAGCACAGGTTTATTACACAGTTGCAACATGCCGTAACCACTACAGATGCAAGGTAACCCCACCTGGCAGCGGGCACACAGTCAACAACTGTAGACGGAAGGAAGTCCATGGGTGTGGCGCACATCACCTGTAGGGACACAACAGCTACCAGCCTGGATGTGCAATCACGTCGTCGGTGGACACAGTTGACCAAACGAATCTGAAAGTACCCTGTGAAGGACAGAAATGACACACAGTCAAAAGCAATGGAGTACAGGACAGAACAGCAAAACACATGCACAATACATGTTACAAGATACCCACCCAGAACCAAGTTAGCATGTCAACACTGTTGGGGAGTACAGCCCACCTGTTAGCACACATCGCAACACACATCCAGTCAAGTGGCCCATGGACACACTCCCACAGCACCAGAGCACCACCCACACATCATGCCAACTCACATCATTGACATGACACCTCAGGATACTCACATTCAGCTAAAGAAGTTGGTGATGAGCTGTGTGCGGACATCACCATCACCATCATCATCATCATCATCGTCACTGGCATCGTGGTCCAGGCCAGGATCCTCCACAGGTGGCGGATGTTGGTCATTGTCATCCTGGATGAGAGGCAACTCCTTCCGCACTGCCAGGTTGTGGAGCATGCAGCAGACGATGATAATCTTGCACACTTTCGCAGGGGCATATGGGAGGGACCCTCCGGTCTTGTCCAGGCAGCGGAAGCGGCTCTTCAGGAGACCAAAGGTCCGCTCAATCACTCTCCTGGTCCGACCATGTGCCTCATTGTAGCGCATCTGGGCAGGTGTCACAGGGTTCCTGAGGGGTGTCAGCAACCACGGCATGTTGGGGTATCCCGAGTCACTTACGGACAGACAAGTGCACATTAGCTGACTTGGAACAGTGGGCGGAATACTACAGATCAGATCACACACAATGGCACAAAGTCAGTACACACCGACAAGCCAGGCACGCTGGTTCTGCATCTGTGCCATCATCCTGGGGATGCGACTACTCCTCATCACAAAGGCATCGTGTGCTGAACCAGGGAAACGGGCACACACGTGTGTGATGGTCATGTCTGCAAGACACACCACCAGTGCATTGACCGAGTGGTAGTGCTTGCGGTTCCTGTAGGCCTGCTCCTGGGCCTGTGGTGGTACCAAAGCCACATGTGTCCCATCAATGGAGCCAATTACATGCGGCATCCTCCCCAGGGCATAAAAGTCACTCTTCACGTCAGTGAGTCGTCGCAGTCTAGGGAAATAGATGTACCGGTTCAGGAAGAGCAACATTGCCGCCAAAACATCGCGGAGCACACGGCTGAACATGGTCTGTGACATCCCACCAGCAGTCGCCACAGTATATTGGAAGGTACCAGTGGCAAAGAAGTGTAGGGCTGCCATCACCTTCACCTTGGGGGTCAGCGCTGTAGGATACGGCCGGCCAGGCTGCAAATGTGGGGACAACTGCACTGCCAAATCCTCAATCAGCTGCCTGGTGAAGCGGTACCGTCGGATGCTGTCCCGTTCCACCATCGTTGCCAGGTCTGGGAATGGCCGATGGACAGCAGGAGCCCTGCAGTGCAGAGGAGAAGTAAGCAAGATTGTCAGTCACCCCACATATGCGGCATTGAACACACTCAAGATCCCAACATACATCATTATGAGGCACAACTACATGAAGTGTGCAGTACCGGAAGGACATGTATGGTACATACATGGCCAACATCTGTCAACACGGTCCAACATGTGGCATCAATTAGTCCCAGGTTGGCCCATTGGATATCATGAGGCCGTGTCACAGTTCCCATCTCCTGCTGCCGTGTCACAATAACCCCCACAGGGACATGTGAGGACAGATGTGCCCCAGGCACCACAGCTCAACGACAGGTACATTCCCAGGGACCCTGTAATGCCACATGGACACTGGCATTACATGGAGTATCATGTATACACCACAGCAAAACAACCATGACCCCCACAGGTAGTGGCCCCACTTGCCACGGCAGGACAGACATGGACGTCTGTGATACACACGCACAACATCAGAGTCCATGCACACACAACGTGGATGTGGAGACTGTCTCCCATTGTGCACATGAAATCAGAGACATTGTAAACACCACATGCACAAAGACTGTGGAGGACCATCACTATTGTGCCACTGGGACACCCTGGCTCAAACATACCGTCCCACCTGGGACTCACGGGGTATGTGACATGACATACACATACACCACTGTGAAATGTGACCATGGCACATGCACAGATATGAACAGTTGCACATCACAGTGGTCACGTACACGTAACACCCAGGATCCTGTCCCCATGAACACGTGCATAGCCTGGGGGTGGCTGCCCACAGGTGACACCCACAGGACAACATGTACACCAACATACACACAATAGGAAATGCAGCCTTACATGCCTTATGATAAAGTTTGGACAGGCTGTCGTGATGTAGGTGTGCCCCTCACTCCCTGGGAGCTATCTGTGGCTGGCATATGTCCATCTGAGACAGGCATGCTGACATATGCCAGTCACATGTACAGTGATGCGTTGAACAGCAATGGACCGATCGGTGCCTCCGGCCGGCCCATTGCTTTCAATGTGTGCGGGTACGCGTTGTACCCCTGTGCGCGTTGAACTGCAATGGACCGATCGGTGCCTCCGGCCGGCCCATTGCTTTCAATGTGTGCGGGTACGCGTTGTACCCCTGTGCGCGTTGTACCGCAATGGACCGATCGGTGCGCACCCATTGACAATGGGCTTGCCTGGCAACGGACGCGTTTTCGAATTTCGAACGAGTCGGTTGCTGGAAAATCAGTTGGTCACCCACAACAATGTTGCAAAATCATGTATGTCATGAAGTTGAAGATTTGAAGGATGCTGTGGGCGTGTTTTGGTGCTGCTATTCCATGGATTGGCCAGATTCAGAAGATGCAAACGACTTGGACCTATCACTTTGGACACAAGGGACAGTATCTGCCTCTCCAGCACATATATATTGCTGGCTGTTCCCCTGAGAGCCCACTTGTCTGCACTACATGCTCCAAGACGACATCTGCCACTGCACTGCTGCTGTCTCTGCCCCTCTGGACCCTGCAATGGCACGTACTGTGGAGAGAGCCCCAGCCTTCAGCCTTGAAGAGAACCAGGCCCTGCTGGACAGCCTACTTCCACAGTACAGCAAGCTGTATGGGACACCAGGGGAGCAGGTGAGTGTTCTGTGCACTGCCTTTCTGAATGTGCATTTTGTCTGACTAGCAAGGCTGAGAGTCTGCACGCCACTGGCTAGCAGGCTCACTGAGTAGTTGTCATAGTGCCATAGTGTGTAGTGACTTGCACTGGACAGGTATGGTGCAGTGACAGTGCATTTGAACATGGTTTTACTTCCCATGCAATGATACCATGTAGTGACGTCTGGCAAACTGTCCATGGTCAGCTTTGCACTGCCTGTGTACATCATGTGCCCCTGTGATTGAGACATGTATATACAACTGTGTCATGCACGGATATGTTGCATGTGTGGTAATGGCCTTTTCACTTTGAGATCCTCACAGGTTAATGCCCATCGGAAGCAGGAAATCTGGAAGGACATCGTCCGGGCTGTCCGGTCCGTGGGGGTCTACAAGCGCCGGATCCGCAACTGCCAGAAGAGGTGGCAGGACCTTCGGGGCTGGACCCGGAGGATTGCACGGGTCCAGCTGAAGCTGTCGCCTCCTCGCAGGAGGGGCGGAACACGGACCCTGACCCCCCACCTGCTCCAGATCCTGGCGGTGGTCTTTCCAGACCTGGATGGGCAGCTGAAGGCCAGACAGCAGCAAGGAGGGGGTGAGTCAAAGACTGCACTGTGAACTCTGTATTACATGCTTTGTGCCCTCCTCTGGCCTGGTTCAACTGCCACAGTGCAGCAGTCATGTTGTCCAGGAGCCATGTCCCTCTATTGTGCACTGCCCACTGCTCATCTGATACCCAGGTGTGGCCCTTACAGTCAGGGAATTGTGTCACTTGGGACTGTGTCCTTGCAGTTTGCTTCACTAAAGGTGGGGGACAGCATCTGTTTCCCTAACTCTGTTGTGGGCATCATGGGTGGGTCCATTGTTCACACAACGCCTGGGTTTGGACATGTGATCTGCGTGTTGCTTTGATATGCGGTCCACTTGCTGAGCTGAGCCACCACATGTGCCTGGGGTATGTGGCACACGCCCATGCAGCGGGTGGGAACAATGTTTGTGCCCCAGGAGTGTGCAGATTACGTGTGTCACACATACATAGCCAGCTATCCACTGTCCAGGGCACATCCCTCATTCATGTGGAGCAGGACAGTCATGCCTACTCCAGGCCATGCAATGCACTCTGTACTCCCACTCCCGTGTATCAGCTGACACATTGTGCACAGTGATTTGACCCCTCCGGTGTCTGCCTCTGTGTCAGTGTGCTGTGGATTAGTTGCCAGGACTGCTGGGGTGTTTCTTGGTAGGGGCTCAGCATGCCCCTGGAGATGTGACCATAGGAGACGATACTTGTGTGTCACATAGGTGTTTGATCAGCTGCCCGTGCAGACTGGGGTATGCGAATGTGATGTTCAGGCAGCTGTTCCCCATTCACAGCAAATTGTGAGGGGCTCAGGTTCAGAGGGTAGTGTCACAGGTCTCCCATATGTCCAATAGGTGTGACCTGGACAGATGAGGGTTGAGATGATGTGTTGTGTGGGGGATGTACATGTGCACTTGTGCAGCTCCAGGACTTGCATTCCCCATGACCTACTATTGTGACACAGTGCATAGTGTTGTTGTCTGGCTGCCAAGTCATACATCACTGAGACAGTGATGTATGACTTAACAGTCATGCCTCTGCCATGGCATGTGTCAACTTATTTGTGGTCCTGCAGGGGAGTGACATGTGCTACATGCACACCATAGTGGCGCTGGCTATCAGGACATGGGTGCATCATGGTGTCTGTCGCTGGTATGCATCACATGCATTTCCTATTTGACTCTGGGCATCCCTTTCATCCGGAAACCTGTACTGACTCAGTGGCAAGAGCTGTGATGTGTCCACACCGTGTCCTCTGCACTGTCCAACTACTGTGTACTTGGTGCATGTGTCCACACTGGGGTGTTGCAATCCAACAGACACCAGACAGATGGGTGCAAGGCCATGTGGGATGTGAGTGCCATGCTTGGCATCAGACTGACAATTGGCTTCTCCTGTTCAGTTAGGGCACTTTTAGCAATGTACAACTAATGATGCCAGGGCTTGCTCTGTGATGTGCTGTGCTCACAGTGGTGTGTGCGTTTGGTGCAGGTGACTGATGTCTGTCTGTTTCCCCATTGTTTGCAGATACATCCACGGCCACGGAAGGGGACAGCTCCACGGACCAGGAGGAGCCAGAGAGCCAGACTGGGTCAGCAGCCGAGGAGTGGTCGGAGGGACCCAGTGGCACGGAGGGCGAGGGAGCCACACCGAGGAATCCTCAGCACCATCCACCTCAGCTGAGGACCAGAGCAACTCGGAGGATGACTCCCTTGTGGAGGCGGGTGTCAGCAGCCACCACACCCCAGCTAGTGTTGCTGTCCCCGCCACCACCAGCACCACCACCGCCCTCCCATCGGCTCCCATTCCCAAGGTCCGTGGAGGCTCCCATGTTCGGGAGCGTGTCTCCTTTGGCCCAGGCACCGCACCCCCTGCCCCTGTGTCCCCTGCTGCCCTGAGTGAGGAGTCTGTGTACCTCCTTCGCCAGCTCCATGTAGGGCAGACAGCCATGCTGAGTGTCCTCCATGCGCACACCGCCACTGTTGACTCAGCTGGTGTCGTTCATGGAGGGCATCTCATCGGGCATGTCTGACCTACAGAGGGGCAACAGGTCCATGGACTCCTCCCTGACGGCAGCAGTGTCCCTCCTCAGACAGTCCCTCACCCCTCCTGCCTCTGCTCCATCCACACTCCCCAGCACCTTGCCCGTCCCAAGCACACACACACCGGCACAGGCACACACCAGCATACACACATCCAGCACACAGACACACACGCCACAAACTAAACGCACACGCACGCACAGTCAGGGGACTGAAACCAGACTCACAGGGGATGGGGCCCTGGTACACACACACGCATCCACGGGCACTGCGCAGTCCTCAGTTGCCTCTCCCTCCAAAGCACCCTCCCTTGCCTCACCTGCAACCCCAAAGACCCAGCGCCTCTTCCTCAGTGACCTCGGCCTCTTCCCCTCCGATCCAGCTGCCCCAGCATCCAGGGGGAAGAGGAAGCCCCCCACACGGAGCAGAGTGCCCCTCGCCCCCGGACACCCTCCCCCAGGCGCAGACAGACTGAGGCCCCCACCCCCAAGTCCCCCCGGAGTGGTAAGAGCAAGACCCCGCCGCCGCCCTGCAGCTCAAGCACCAGGTCACCTTCCTCCATCCCTCAGGCCCCCACTCCACAGGTGCCCCCGCCACACCCTGCCCCAGGTTCCCCCACCCACAGATATACCATCCCCAAGAGGCTCCGGCCTTCTCCCCCTGCCACTTGCTCTCCCGGCACCACACCCCCGCTGCGCTTGTCTGTGCCACTGATGTGGTGAGGGTGTCCTCCCCCTCTGTCCAGCCCACCTTGCCTGTTCCCCATTCTCCTCCCCTGGTGGTAGGCACTGCAGTGGAGTCCACTACCACCCTGTCTGACTTGGGCACTGCAGTGGCGGACCTGTCCACTCCATCTGCAGGGTCCACTGCAGTCGTGCCGGCACCCACAACATCTGAGCCATGCCCCCCAGTTGTGCCGGCACACACCATGTCAGACACCTCCACTGCAGTTGTCAGTGGCTCTCCAGCACCCACCACCCCTTCCCTGCTTCCTCCTGGTGAGCCCTGATCCTGTCCCTGCGGTGCCTGGCCTACCCCCCGGTTGCCCCTCCTAGTGGATTGTCCCTGGTTTTGTGCAGGCATGTGTAGGGTGGCATCTGCCACTGTCACCCACTTGTGACTTTGTTGATGGACTGGCCATTGGCCTTTGTTTATGTTCTACCGGACTTCTACTTTTAATGCCACATATGCTGAATAAAGCAACTTTCTGTTCTCTAGTGCTTTTGCTTCTGATGTACATGATGTTGATGATGCTAAGAATGCCCTTGCTGCAGTGATGGTGATATTTGGTCTCATGATAATGAAGTGTTACTGTGCAGGAACCCATGTGGTCCAGGGGTTATGTGTCCTATCCTGTGGTGTACCCATGTCATCCATAGCAGCATCTGAGGGTGTCATGTGTTCAGTATTTGGCAATGAGATTTCCTACTTAGATTGGCAACTTCACATCTGTGGCTTCCACCCCTGCACATCTGTTGTGCCTGCCATTGTTCTATTCGTCTACTTCCCTGACCGTGTGGCCATCTCCAGTGAACATGCAGGTTTGGGCATCAATGGGGAAGGACTCATCTGTGTTGTCAGTGCAACATTGCTATACAAGTGTGTTGGATCTGTGCTGATGATTCCGTTGGCACTTCCATGACCAGGCTGATGGGACGGGAGCCCTCATTTGTTGCTAATTGTTGATTGTGTGTCCCATTGCTGCCATGGTATGGTATCTGTTCGCCTCACATCTGCAGTCTCCACAGGGTATCTGCATGTGTGTGCCCATTGGTGCAAATATGTGGGTCTGCATTCGGATGGTCACTTCTGTCATTGTGTCATTGATGATTGTTGACGGTGTCAGCCCCCATGGGTGTTGTTTGTCTGCACATGGCCAAAGTTATGTCTTATTTGCACTGCAGGATTTGGCTCCCCCAATTTATGTTGCAATGGGACACATACACTACTTTGCCACTGATGTGTTTGTTGTTCTGTGACCAGGAATCATCCATGCAGTTTGGCAGTTGCACCTCTTACTTTGTCAACACTTGCCTTTTGGTCACTGTGATGATGGGGGTTTGGACCCCATTGCCACAATGTTCAAGATGTGCTGCAGCTATGGACCCCACACTTGCCTTTTGGTCACTGTGATGATGGGGGTTTGGACCCCATTGCCACAATGTTCGAAATGTGCTTCAGCTATGGACCCCACACTTACATTTTGGTCACTGTGATGATGGGGGTTTGGACCCCATTGCCACAATGTTCGAAATGTGCTTCAGCAATGGACCCCACACTTACATTTTGGTCACTGTGATGATGCGGGTTTGGACCCCATTGCCACAATGTTCAAAATGTGCTTCAGCTATGGACCCCACACTTACATTTTGGTCACTGTGATGATGGGGGTTTGGACCCCATTGCCACAATGTTCAAAATGTGCTTCAGCTATGGACCCCACACTTACATTTTGGTCACTGTGATGATGGGGGTTTGGACCCCATTGCCACAATGTTCGAAATGTGCTTCAGCTATGGACCCCACACTTACCTTTTGGTCACTGTGATGATGGGGGTTTGGACCCCATTGCCACAATGGTCATGGCCTGCTTGCATTGTGGATGCCACACACATATATGTGTGGCACATGTGCTAGGGGGTCACATTGTATGTTCAAAGTCATGTTCGGTGTTGTAGGTATTTGACACAGTCTACACACGCTTGTCATGGTGTTGGGGGATGTCTTCTTCTTGCATTCCCTAGGTTGTGGTGTGCTGGTTGTGTCATGCATTGTCCATCCTATGAGTGGGGGTGGTAGTAGTGGTAGGCATCCTGCCCCCTGGCTAAGGGTAGTGGTAGGCATCCAGCCCCCCCTGGGTGAGGGTGGTAGTAGTGGTAGGCATCTTGCCCCCCCTGGCTAAGGGTGGTAGTAGTGGTAGGCATCCTGCCCCCCTGGGTGAGGGTGGTAGTAGTGGTGGGCATCCTGCCCCCTGGGTGAGGGTGGTAGTAGTGGTAGGCATCCTGCCCCCCTGGGTGAGGGTGGTAGTAGTGGTGGGCATCCTGCCCCCTGGGTGAGGGTGGTAGTAGTGGTAGGCATCCTGCCCCCCTGGGTGAGGGTCGTAGTAGTGGTAAGCATCCTGCCCCCTGGCTAAGGGTGGTAGTAGTGGTAGGCATCCTGCCCCCTGGGTGAGGGTGGTAGTAGTGGTGGGCATCCTGCCCCCTGGCTAAGGGTGGTAGTAGTGGTAGGCATCCTGCCCCCCTGGGTGAGGGTGGTAGTAGTGGTGGGCATCCTGCCCCCTGGGTGAGGGTGGTAGTAGTGGTAGGCATCCTGCCCCCCTGGGTGAGGGTGGTAGTAGTGGTAAGCATCCTGCCCCCCTGGCTAAGGGTGGTAGTAGTGGTAGGCATCCTGCCCCCCTGGGTGAGGGTGGTAGTAGTGGTGGGCATCCTGCCCCCTGGGTGAGGGTGGTAGTAGTGGTAGGCATCCTGCCCCCCTGGCTGAGGGTGGTAGTAGTGGTAGGCATCCTGCCCCCTGGGTGAGGGTGGTAGTAGTGGTGGGCATCCTGCCCCCTGGGTGAGGGTGGTAGTAGTGGTAGGCATCCTGCCCCCCTGGGTGAGGGTGGTAGTAGTGGTGGGCATCCTGCCCCCCTGGGTGAGGGTGGTAGTAGTGGTAGGCATCCTGCCCCCCTGGGTGAGGGTGGTAGTAGTGGTAAGCATCCTGCCCCCTGGCTAAGGGTGGTAGTAGTGGTAGGCATCCTGCCCCCTGGGTGAGGGTGGTAGTAGTGGTGGGCATCCTGCCCCCTGGGTGAGGGTGGTAGTAGTGGTAGGCATCCTGCCCCCCTGGGTGAGGGTGGTAGTAGTGGTGGGCATCCTGCCCCCTGGGTGAGGGTGGTAGTAGTGGTAGGCATCCTGCCCCCCTGGGTGAGGGTGGTAGTAGTGGTAAGCATCCTGCCCCCTGGCTAAGGGTGGTAGTAGTGGTAGGCATCCTGCCCCCCTGGGTGAGGGTGGTAGTAGTGGTGGGCATCCTGCCCCCCTGGATGAGGGTGGTAGTAGTGGTAGGCATCCTGCCCCCCTGGGTGAGGGTGGTAGTAGTGGTAAGCATCCTGCCCCCTGGCTAAGGGTGGTAGTAGTGGTAGGCATCCTGCCCCCCTGGGTGAGGGTGGTAGTAGTGGTGGGCATCCTGCCCCCTGGGTGAGGGTGGTAGTAGTGGTAGGCATCCTGCCCCCTGGCTAAGGGTGGTAGTAGTGGTAGGCATCCTGCCCCCCTGGGTGAGGGTGGTAGTAGTGGTAGGCATCCTGCCCCCTGGGTAAGGGTGGTAGTAGTGGTAGGCATCCTGCCCCCCTGGCTAAGGGTGGTAGTAGTGGTAGGCATCCTGCCCCCTGGCTAAGGGTGGTAGTAGTGGTAGGCATCCTGCCCCCCTGGCTAAGGGTGGTAGTAGTGGTGGGCATCCTGCCCCCCTGGCTAAGGGTGGTAGTAGTGGTAGGCATCCTGCCCCCCTGGGTGAGGGTGGTAGTAGTGGTGGGCATCCTGCCCCCTGGGTGAGGGTGGTAGTAGTGGTAGGCATCCTGCCCCCCTGGCTAAGGGTGGTAGTAGTGGTAAGCATCCTGCCCCCTGGCTAAGGGTGGTAGTAGTGGTAGGCATCCTGCCCCCCTGGGTGAGGGTGGTAGTAGTGGTGGGCATCCTGCCCCCCTGGCTAAGGGTGGTAGTAGTGGTAGGCATCCTGCCCCCCTGGGTGAGGGTGGTAGTAGTGGTGGGCATCCTGCCCCCTGGGTGAGGGTGGTAGTAGTGGTAGGCATCCTGCCCCCCTGGGTGAGGGTGGTAGTAGTGGTAAGCATCCTGCCCCCTGGCTGAGGTGTGTAGTAGTGGTAGGGCATCCAGCCCCTGGGTAGGTGGTGCGCGCATTCAGGCCCCTGTGTGCATATGTGGCATTGGTGATGGGCATCCCGCCCCTATGGTGCTGCTGTTGCTGGTAAGCATATTCTGCATCCCTGTGTGTGTGTGTGATGTGTCGTGTACGTGTTGTCATGTGTTTTGTGGTTGGTGTCTGGCTTACTCTTCTGCGCCGTACGCGGTCCGTGCCTGTTCCGGTAGTAAATGTAGAATATTGGTATGATCGGGACGAAGGGATTCATGGCTGGTTCGTGCCGCTCGCCCTTCTCGCCGCTTCGCCGCCCTGCCGCCGGCTCGCCCTTCGCCGCCGCTGGCGCCCGCCGCTCGCCTGCCGGGTTCGCCCCGAGCCGCGGATCGTGTTGTGGCGCGAATCGAGCTTATGTGCGCCTCCCGGATGCTTTGACGCGCCGTGCGAAGCGACGGTTCGGGCGCGCACGGAAAGCGCATCGCACTTGTCCGCCGGACGGGGCTGCATTTTCCTTCCGTGCGACTCGATTCGGGCGTTTCCGGACTCGCCTGGTCGGAGAACAGGACCTGGTTTGGGTGAGTACGGCTCGGCCGGGATTCTTTGCTGTTGTGCGCATCGTACTTGCTCGCTCGTGTGTTGTAATGGATCGGTCCGGGAAACTGGCTGCATGGCTTCTTTCTCCCACTCGAATGGTATTGGGCGCGCCCTCCGACCGAGATC